>WSYH01000416.1:155374-211054 GCA_036426205.1 Ascaphus truei
TAAGAGAAGAGTTAGACAAGGAGTCAGCCACGACGAACCCCAGTGCCGCCGTCCCCCACATCGCGGGACACCAGGGCTCCCTCGGGGAGCCCTGACGCGCGTGCAGGGGGCGCAGCACCTGATGACGCGTGACCGCGCGTCGATGACGCGCGGCACGCCGAGGGGAGTGCGGCTAGCATGCCGGGGCATCACCCCAGGCTTGCGAGGCTAGATCGCAATCAAATAAATGTGCCGCCTCGTATGGTTAATGGAACGCAAGGAAATTCCATGAAAAACAACGCGTTGCGCAAGGTTCGAACTCTCAAAGTAATAAAACAGCCATTATTTTACTATTTAAATGATTTTAAACAGTTGTAGCACACTTAGGAAATACATCTTGCGTAGGAAACACTCACATATATAATGCACTTCTAAGGAACAGACTTTTTAGTTATTTATTATTTACACCCCTCTGCGGTTCGCGCACGACGCAGTTGGTTCCGTTTTTGGCAGCCTCGTTATTCCTCGCTTACCTGATCCTTTTGGATGGCTTGCATTGATATATGTGAGTGTTTTCCTAACATGCAAAGATGTATTTCCTAAGTGTGCTAGCATTTAAATAGTAAAAATAATGGCTGTTTTATGCTACTTGAGAGTCGACAACCTTGCGCAAAGCAGTTGGTTTTTAATCGGAGATTTCCTTGCGTTCCATTAACTCATAGATGCGTGTCAGATACGCGCAGGTACTCCAGACTGCAGCAACGCTGAGTTGCTGACAGGTACACAAGGGGTTAAACAACATGCGATGGGAGGAGTGGTAAGATTCATTATTTCTTGCATCTGTACACGTAATGGGTTTTTAGTATATATGTGTGGTTCGTTCTCATTCTGTAAATCACATCACCTTGATAAAGGTCCGTTTGTGGACCGAACGTTGGATGATCGTTGTTGATTCAATACAATATTTTGACTACCATTGGAGGTGCTGCGATATTTCATCTTGATTGCGGTATCGTATTGCCAGATCCTAGATAGAGAGATCGGTATGACGTGAGGAGAGAGGAGAGCGAGAGATGAGAGCTATGCGATATATGTAGGTATATCTAATATATTATATATTACTATATATATATATATAGGTAAATACATACATACATACATAAATACATATATATATATATATATATATATATATATATATGTATATGTGTGTGTATATATGTATATGTATATATAACTTTACCATCCAGGTCAGGACAGAGAAATAGCACTCAGAGGTAAATTAGCAAAATAAGGTATTGAAACAGACACAAAAATCCGACGTTTCGATCCCCAGAAGGATCTTCTTCCTGGGGTTGTGCAGTGAAGCCTATGCTTTACTGTGACTAAATACCCTAAACCCCGTGCACCTATCACCTTAAATCAATAACAATGCTAATTGGAGGCATCTGATTAGTAGTCCCTCCTTCTTTATAAAGCACTGCCATCGGCCATCTTGGATCAGCTGTCTCTGAAGTCCGTGCTTTGGAGTGTGCAACAGCTGTGGAATGTGATAGCTAATTAAGCGCTGAGTCATCTGTTGCCTAGGCAACCACCACTCCTCCACAAGCAGCACACAACACAATAAAAGTGTTGCCAGCAGTGTCTGCAAAACTGTGCCATCGGCCATCTTAGATCCAAGTGCTGAGTCCTCTGTTGCCAGGGCAACCCCCAATACTATGCATGCAGCATGCAACACAAGCAGTACCAGCTGAAAAACATCCACAAGCATAGCCTACATAACAAATTGACCACCAGTGAGGTGCAGTGTAGTGTGCACATAGTGAATAACAAGAAACACAATGGTGTAGAGAGAGGGGGGCTGATCTCTGTTAAAATGAGAGGCAAAATGGACAGATAGGCATGTGAGAACACAAAGGGCATCAGTGCCAACACCAGGCACACAGGAACCATGAATAAAGAATAAAGAACCAGAATAATCAAATGAACAAGGAACACTGGTGGGGCACAAGTCAAAGGGCCATAAGGCAAATTCATGTGGGCAATCACAGATAGCAACCGAAATTGAGGTCCTCATTCAGCCCCCTAGGTGACATGGTCCCCAAATTATATATAGTCTTCACTTCTAATTGCAGTAGGAAATTATTCCTGTCGCCTCCACGACTGGAGATATGTGCTTGTAAGATAGGCAAGATAAGCATACACCTGAAGGTCGCAAGGCTGTGTTTTTAATTTGAAATGCCTTGCCACTGGAAGATGTTTCAAATCCTCACCCGCATCTGTGCCAAGGAGTGCTTTTCTGATGGTTGATCTGTGCATGGCAATGTGCTACTTAAACATTCTAGTGGTTTTGCCCACATAGACTAGTCCACAGGGGCACTTGATAATGTATATCACCAATTTAGACTCACAATTGAGGAAGTCGAAGATTTTTATGGAATTGCCATTGTGTGGGTGAGCAAAGGATTTTCCCACAATCATGTACTGGCAGTTGATGGAGCCATGCCATTTGAATACACCCACTGTTTTCTTCAGCCAAGATTATGTAGCCGCATACTTTTCTGTAGGAACAGACTGTGTTAGTAGATCTCCCACACTGACCCCTCTTGTAGCAAAAGAGGGAGGATTGGAGAAATACTGCCAATCTTTTTGTCGTTGGCCAGGATATGCCAATTGCTTGTCATACTGGCCTTGATAAACTTGGATGCAGTGCTGTAAGTAGTCACAATGTTCAATTGTGTTTCCTTTTGTGCTTTGTCCACTGGTCTCAACAATTCCTCTCTGGTGAGTGTTCTTGCTTTGGCTAGGGCAAGCAGAATCTCTTCTTCCTTGTATCCCCTTTCGCGAAAACGATCCACCATTCAGTTAAGATTGTCTTACACCTCCATAGGATTACTTGTGACTCTGACTAGCTGGGAGTATGGCAGCCCCTTCTTAGTTGTAGGGATGGTGGCCCCTAGCACCGTATGTTAGCAGAAGATCCTGGTGCAGGGCATGTTATTCTGTTTGTACACCATGGTGTCCAGAAAGGTTATCTCCTGTTTGCTATAAGCATATGTGAACCGTTTGGTTGAAAGGATGTTGTTGATGTGGGAGATAAATTCCAGCAGTTGTTCCTCACCGCCAACACACACCATGAAGATGTCATCTATGTAGTGGGTGTAAAGTTTGATACAGTCTGAGCGCGGAGCAGTGTGGAGACGATGGACCTGTTCATATTCATGCATAAACAGGTTTGCATATGATGAGGCCATATTAGACCCCATAGCCATCCCCATCAGTTGGAGATAAAAATACATTCGAACTGGAAAAAGTGATTGTGTAAGATAATCTTCACTAATAGCAGACTGAAGGTGGTCCTGCATGAGCAGAGAAAACACCCAATTGGTGTCTGATTGCATCCATTCCCTCCTGGTATGGTATGTTTGTATACAGACTGGAGACATCAGGGGTTGCTAATATGGCAGAGCTGAGGTCAACAGTAGATTTAGACAACTTGGCTATGAAGTCCATTGTATCTCGAACGTAGGCCGTCTGGATCACCATGGGCTGCAAATAGAAGTCAACGAACTGTGAAATTGACTAACACAGGGAACCCCTTGCAGAGATTATTGGGCGCTTGGGAAGAGTGTACAGAACTGGCATGATTGGATGATCCTGTATGAGAAACTTCGCCATCTCTTCACTTATCCAATTATTATTCCCCCACGTGTGGATGATTGAGTCAATTTCTTGTTTGTATTTGACTGTGGGGTCCGACAGAAGTCTTTTGTAGTGATCCTGGTTATTGAGCTGTGATAATACTTCTCCTCTGTAGTAGTCATATGACATGACCACTACACTCCCCCCCTTGTTGGCGGCCCAGATTATTATCTCCTTGTTGCGCTTGGGATTTTATTATTGCTTGACGTTCCTCCTTCGTGATGTTGTAAAAGTTTGCTTTATGATTCAAGATCTGTTTCCTTGTATCCCTTTCAATAAGGCCCATGAAGGTGGAGATACTATGGTTTACAACAGTAGGGTCAAACATACTATTAGATTTGAAGAGTCTGCTTTTGACCGTTGGCTGCTTGCTAGATGGGATTTCATCATTAGGTCTTTCAAAGAAGTCCTTCAATCGAAGTAGATGGTTCATCTTACAGTAAACATGTCGACCTCCCATTCAAATGGCTTCTGTAAATGGGAAGGAACATATGGTAATCCCTTGCTGAGGACACTTCGCTCTGTTGAAGTTAAGCAGTATGAAGACATATTGTGAATCACTGATTCTTCCCCTTTGCACTTCTCCTGGTTTTCACTTTGGATTGATGGGGTAGGAATCATTGGTTTCCAGCTGCCTCTTCTGGTTCGTCCCCTTTGACGCCATCTGGTAAGGGTGGTTTCTGATTGCCAGTGGCGCCTTGTCCTAAAAAGGTCCTGCTTGTACATTTTCTTGAGAGTCTGACAGATCGGTATCACTGGTGTTGTAATTCAACCCTGTGATAGTTGCCTTTCTGGAGCGTGAAAAATTAGTCCATGATCTGCTGCGGCCCTTTGCAGGATCATTGATCCCTAATTGCTATTTGTAGACCTTGTACTCCTTGTAGTCCGCTATCACCAGTTTCAATTTATCTATTTTATATTTAATGAGATTTGCCTGGTAAAGATCAACAGCAGTTTGTAATTTATCAGTCCAATTTGTGTCTGAATCTGCCTCAAAGACTGGTTCCTTCTTTTCTTGGATGGTGTCAATTTCCTTTTTAATTTTATTTAATTCCATTGTGGATTGATCTAAATCTGGGTGCTCGCAGCTGGACAAGGAACACCAACCAGTCCCAAATAAGTAGAACAAAAGGAAATCTGCAGGTTTCATTCTGATATATATATATATATATATATATATATATATATATATATATATATACAGTATAAATACAAGATGCGCCTATATACTCAATAAAAGATTATGAGATCCCAGTCCCTTTTCAGTTCACAATGGATAAAGTCCAAAAATATTCTGGGCTCCGGCTGCTTTCAAAAGGGAGAACCAGCTCCAGGACCTATAGATAAAAGGAAAGAGAAAGCGCACGGCCCATAGTGTGATACTGTATTTACTTTAATATAAAAGGTAGAGGAAACAAGCTCACTCACAAAAGTATAATAAAATCAGGCATGTAGTGATACCATATCACAAAGTACTGCGGACATCACGGTGGATCCCCTGCATCATCAACGGTGTCAGTGTTCTGTTAGTCCTTTCTCCTCCCCAAACTGTGCCAGCAGGGAAGTGTTCTGTAAGCTCCTGACTGCAAGTAGAGGAACCAGGGCTGCACACACTCCGTGCATAGGCAAACCGACTACCAGACTTCCGATCCACTAGTGATGACGTCACTTGCGTCGTCGTCATCCTTACGCGTTTCGTCTCCTCGTGAGACTTTATCAAAGGCTTGTAGTGCATGGTGCACTTCCTAGCAGTTAATATAGCAGCTTGGTCAGCCCTAATCAAAATTGGCTGTATGTGTATAAATTTAAACTAATTGCCATGCTGCTAACTGCTCTGCAGTGAATGCTCCATACACTAGATGGTGCTAATGAGCAATACAAATTTAACACATGTACATAGAGGACTTGATACTCAATTTAAACAATAATATTATATTGCTATTAGTTAATAAAAAATGTACAATATTTCACCAAGAATGCATCTAACTGAGTCTGTTAAATTAAATCTAACTGTTTATCTTATTAGTAACATATACCATATGGTTGGGGAATACCACCTATTATTCTAGATGGAAAAATTATATAATTAATTGCATCTATATATATATCACACCCATATCACCTTGAATCATAGAGACCAAATTTTCTCCTAACATCTACATTAAGCAACATATGCACGTGAGACTATTCAATTGGTCTACTTAGTCCTATCTCATCACAATAAGTAATATGGGTGTACACAATATTTCAAACTGTATTGGAAAAAGAAGGGAGAGGAGTCAGAATCATACAATAGTGCTCATATCTAAGAACTCATTGACTCCACCGGGGGCCAATGTGGCCAACCGGAAGATCCAATGAGACTCCTGTCTGCATAGCACCTTAAATCTGTCCCTCCCAGTGTGAGTGGAGAAATATATTCCAAGCCCATGACCTTAAGAGTCTTTGGGTCCTGATTGTGGACAGATTTAAAGTGCCTATAAATACTGTGAGTCATAACTCCATTTTTAATGTTCCTCCTGTGCTCAAGGAATCGGGTACTAAGTGGGCGTATTTTGCGGCCAACTTATTGCTGGCCGCATCCAGACGATAGCAAATATATGACAAATAGACTGAGCCAGTTTATTTCACCTTTAACTTTAGATTTTTTCCCACTTGAATACGAGGTGGTCTCATTTGCTATTGTCATATACTTGCAGGTGATACAGCGTGACCTGCCACACTTAGTATTGCCCGAAACCTTGGCACAGTTATGCATATCAGCAGAAGGATCTCTGAGCCTAGTGGGAGCTAGTATGTTCTTCATATTACGTGCTTTCCGGAAAGTGACTACTGCCCTCTCCAGTAAGGAAGAACCTAAATGGGGATCACAACTAAGGATTCCCCAATGTCTATTAAGTATATTCCCTATAGCTCTCGATGAATTGTTAAAACCTGTGATGAATCTAGGCACTCCAATCTTCCCATCATCTCGCTGTTTATCAAAACCAGGCCTATTTTTAGATTTCTCTTTGGACATAGCTAGTAATGTCGTCCTCTCTATACCCTTCACCTTGTTAAATGATTCCTGGATTAACTCTAAGAGATACCCTTTATCCTCAAACCTACCCTTCAAAATATCTGATTGAGTCACAAAGTCACTGTCTCTTGAGCATTTTCTCCTCATATGGTGAAACTGCCCCAGAGGTATGTTGTTTAACCAACCTTTCGAGTGCCTGCTTGATGAATGAACAAAATTATATACTGCTAACGGTTTAAAATGTGTCACTGACTCAGTAAGCTGGAATGGAGGATGTGTGTACTTTCCAGCACTAAACCAGTTAACCTACAGTTGGAGAACTGCATACACCTGCAGCCTAATTAAGCAGGATGCCTGAGAGACTGCAGGTTTAAAAAGCAGGAAGTGGCTCGCACAAGGTGAGCTTGTTTTTCTCCAGGAGGGTAGAGAGACTTCTCCCGGCTAGGAAGCCCTAGCTGTTGCTCTGGTTCCCCAGTCCTGCGAGGAGCTTTGCTGCTGGGACCAGCTGGGACCCCAACCCAGGATAAAGATAAAGATTGCTGCGAGCTGGACACAGCCTGCTCCCCGGAACCAGCGTTCCTGTTTGCTATTGGAGCTACAATACAGATAAGACTTTATTGTTATACCTTATTGTTATACTTTGTGGAGCACATGTTTTGGGCATAAGCATATTAGCTGGCTGCCCTGTTAGTAAGGGCTCAAGAAGTTGAGTTAGTTTCCCTAACGGGAATAGTTTTTATTTTCTATAATTTGGTTTCTTAAAGGGACAGTGCACCTGTAATTTATTTGGTTGTGGCTAATAAACCACTACAGTTTAAAGTTTCCCATCATGTCTAGCGTCTTACTCACCCCTCCACGAGGCCGTCCTGCCACAGGTGGTGTCAGAAGTGGGATGCTACGCCTCTGGGGGTCAGTAGATGAAGATGTGTTGAGACACTGAACTCAAGCAGAAAACAAAAAAAATGATTTTGCTGAAGCATGGAATTTACAGCTAGCAAGTGCTGAGTGTAAAGTTTGCCCCGTCGGGTATGAAAGGATTGCTGTGTAAAGCTAATGTCCCTTCAGGCCATATGATGATGATGACGATGCATATGTGGCCCGAGAAGAGAGCCGTACCCGCAGATGAAAGCTGCAAAAGTGACCAGTGTCCAGAGCGCAGGACCCCATAACCTTGGAGTCGGTGACCAGGAGTTCGGAGCCGTGCCGGCTAGAAGGAAATCAGGTGACTTTCTAAAGGATCCAGTATGCTGGGCCTGTCATGAACCAGGACACACGGGAGAGGTGTGTCCCCAAATTCTCAAATATAAACAGTGGTAACAGGAGCAACATGATGAATATTGTCTCTCACAACTGCAAAAGCAAGCAACGCATTGTGAGTACAAGCAAGATGTGGAAGCTGATACCAGTATGTGTGTGCCCAGTACCACTGATGTCTCTGGAGCTAATTAAGCAAAGAGAAAGAAGAAAAAGAAAAATATTTCTCAAATCACAGAGGAAGTGACCGAACCACTTGAGCCTGCGATATCAGGACAACAGGCGTCAGCAAGGCACCGAGATGCGCTGCAGACCGGAGTGATGGTAGAATTGTCACAGGAATGGTGGCAAAGGAAAAGGAGGAGCAAAGGGAAGCTGAATCCTTGATCCAGGGAAAAGAGGCCTTAATTTCTGCACTCCAAACTGCCCACCGTGATTGTGATGTCTTGCAGGAGCAAATGAATAGGGAGCGAGAAGCGAACGCCAAGGTACAGAGGTGTATACTCCCAGCTATACAAGAGTATGAGGCTTTAAAGAAAACAGAACGTCTCTTACAGGGTGAGTTGGAGGAGCTGACGACAAGTCTGGAAAAGGCCAACACCGCAATTGCTACCATGGATGAAAAGCAGAACAAGTCTGAAGGACTAATTGCTAATATGAAACAAAAATATGGGAAGGCTCTACAAGAGGTGCACCATCTCAGCACAGAGGTGGAACACTCACGCCAGGAGAGCCACTGTCTAAATACACAACTGGGTACTTTGAAGAAAGCCAATGAGACAGTCCTAAGGGATATAGAGACTGTGAAAATGGAGAATATAAACCTGAAGGAAGCGGTTTTAAACCTGACTGGTCAGGTCAGTGAAGGGACTGAGAAGCTTCACCAAGCACAGAAAGTGAAGACACAATTGGCGCAAGAAAAAGTGGAAGTACAGGCTGCACTGCAGAATGCAGAGAGAATGCTGGAAAAAGAATACCTCACCCTGGAGCAGCTGAAGGTCACGTTGAGCGCCACAAGAGCATCGCTGGAGGCAGAGCTTAGAAGCCAGGTGACTCTGTATGAGAAGGAACACGAGAAGGTCCAGAGACTGAAGCAAGAGCTGGAGAAGCAGAGAGGTAGCGCCCTCCCAATGAGTCAGTATACCAAGGAGAAAGACGCCTGGAAAACAGAAGCAGCAGCGAACCTAGCGACAAAAACTGCAGAGCTCCAAAAGATGAAGGAGGCGCTGATGTGAACCCAGAGCAAGCACTGGGAAGAGTTGCAGGTGCAGATGGCTGAGCACGAGATACAGCGCACCAAGAGGGAGGAGGTGTCCGTCCATCAGGTGGCCTGCCTGACACTACACCATGAAACAGAGATGGCCGATATCCACAAGCAGCTGGTCCAGATGGCCAATGATGGGGCCAGGCTACAGCTGGAGCTGGACAAGGTCCAGGGGGAGCACTAGCAGCTGCAGGTCCAAAATAAAGAAATAGAGACAGATTTAAGCCTTGCTCTGAGTCTGCTAGGAGATGTAGAATCGCGACTCAACTCTAAAGAAGCTGAACTAGCAGCTGCACTGTGTGAAAGAAGAAAGGCAGAAGGACAGCTTCAAGACCTGAGTAAGGACCTGTAGTCTGAGCGTGCTGGCCGCAAGATGACAGAGAAACAAAAGTGTGACCTACACTGGCGACACACTTTATTCGAGCTCGGCTAGTCCCACGAATACGGGTATACTCGGGTGTATTGAGGTTTGTGACTGTTTTCTGCCCGAGTGCATTGCGTTATTTTCCAGGCAGGGATTGAAGCATTTTATTCCCACTGGCTGCAATACTGCACAGTATATATATATATATATATATATACTGCATTACAATTCATGAATTTATGCCATCTGCTAGACACGCGAAGCATTGCAGCCTATTAAATCCTAATCATTATCATTTAACAGATCAGCCGCCCGTCAGCCAGGCATGAACCATGGCTGGGAAGGCAAACGCAATGGGGCTTGTCTGAGGTGAGGAGCGGCGCATTCCAGGTATCTGCCAGGTACATACTGGGTATTTGCTTGAATAAAGTGTGTCGCAGCAGTAGGCAAGGAGCTCGAGGCTCTGAAGACTGAGCGGGACGCTACGTTGGTCTATACTGCTGCCCAGCAGGAGGTTTCTCAGATGAAGCTGAAGGAAACACTTACAACCCCAAGACAGACATTTGGGTCACTGAAGCAGTTCATGGAAAAGGTGGCGGTAGAGATAAAATAAGGGAGGCACTCCAGGAAGCATGACTGCGATACTGTTGCAGAACTACAGTCTACTTTCCACAAGGCACGGAATGTGAAGGCCAAATTGCGATGCACTAGCACAGTAACAATCCAATCAAACTACAGTGCAGAGGGGACACAAAGTGGATTCCTTGCCATGAGGGCAGCCACTGTGAAGAGACAGCTGCGAATGAGATGGAAGTGTGCCCGTGATCGTAAGAGGAGAAAGACCGCACAGATGGTCCAGCAACTCTCCCAAAAGACTAAGTTAAAGAGTCAAGACAGAAAGGCCCAAGCCTATCAGTCTGCTGACGGTAAATGAGAGGTGCCATGGGGTGCACTTCGGGTTACTAGGAATCCCGACCAAGTTGAAGCACTGAAGATAAAGGGTGTGTGTTGCAGGGTACATGCAACTACACACGGGGGTTTCTTGACAAGGCTTATTTATTTAGCCTTAAAAAATATACAGCACACAAAACAAAAATAGCTTTTCTTCAGCAGACAAAACAAAATTCCTTGTCTTCAGCATGGCAAACAAAAGAGCTTCTCTTCAGCATGATTAGCACAACAGTTCATAACACATGTACTCTGCAAAACAGACCTCAAATCAAGCTGTTCTCTCTCCAGAGTTTTAGGGTATTTCCCTGCTTCAGACAGTATACAAAAAGACAGACCTTATAGCAGTAATCTAGTTCAGTATTCCACTCCTGTCTCCTGACCAGCTAGGCTCCATGTGTGCACATCCTGGGATTTTTAACACACCTTGATTAGGCAGCTGGGATCCAACTAATTGCCTAAGCTTCCCAGCTGAAGTTAACCTATTCACTGCTGCACTGCAGACTAAACATATGTCTCCCAGGCATATACTGTATATGGTGGCTTTTATTTACCATGTCACAGTGTGGAACCCAACACTGAAGGTACACTGAGGGAAAAAGGTCCAAAAGAGAAGGCCAAACAGTCACTGGCGAGTGTATGCAATGAGCTGACCGAGGTCAATGCTCTTCTACAGGATTAGGGAGACTCTGAGCACAAGAGGACAAGGAAAACGATGCATCTTCAGGATTTGCAGATCAAGGTCACAGCATGGCGTAGAGTCCTGGCAGAGAGAGCTAATAGACAGCAGGATGCTCAGAAACCTTTGCAAGAAGAGACACAACAAAAGCAGAGCGTCAACCTTAAACTGAAACTGGCACAAGACAAGGAGATAGTGATGTACCAGTCTTCAGGCCCAGATGGCCTGGTAATTACCCCAAAAAGAAAATGCCTAAATTGGAAGGCAAGAAAAAAAAGGGGGGAGGGAAGGACCGACGTCGGACATTTTCGACAAAGATGCTGGAGCACAGGAATGGTGCACGGGCCACTCACAGGACAATGTTTCACTGGGGGGAGGGATATGTGACAGAGTCGCTGACTCAGTAAGTTGGAATGGAGGATGTGTGTACTTTCCAGCACTAAACCATTTAACCTACAGTTGGAGAACTGCATACACCTGCAGCCTAATTAAGCAGGATGCCTGAGAGACTGCAGTTTAAAAAGCAGGAAGTGGCTCACATAAGGTGAGCTTGTTTTTCTCCAGGAGGGTGGAGAGACTTCTCCCGGCTAGGAAGAACTAGCTGTTGCTCTGGTCCCCCAGTCCTGCGAGGAGCTTTGCTGCTGGGACCAGCTGGGACCCCAACCCAGGATAAAGATAAAGATTGCTGCGAGCTGGACACAGCATTCCGGAACCGGCATTCCTGTTTGCTATTGGAGCTACAATACAGATAAGACTTTATTGTTATACCTTATTGTTATACTTTGTGGAGCACATGTTTTTGGCATAACCAGATTAGCTGGCTGCCCTGTTAGTAAGGGCTCAAAAAGTTGAGTTAGTTTCCCTAACGGGAATAAGTTTTATTTTCTATAATTTGGTTTCTTAAAGGGACAGTGCACCGGTTCTTTATTTGGTTGTGGCTAATAAAAAACTACAGTTTAAAGTTTCCCATCGTATCTAGCGTCTTACTGACCCCTCCGCGAGGCCGTCCTGCCACAATATATATATTTAGACAGGTCTGCAACCCTGCCTTTCATCATTATCACCAGCACACAGTGCTTCCACTGCAGCAAGGGATTCTGGGAAATGACATGAAAATGAGCACACAGTGCCTCCTTTTGCTTCTAAACCATATAACATGGTCCCCTGTAAGCTTTTGCTTGCTGCATTTCACATCTTTGAGCACAGCCTCGGTTAAGATGCATAGCTAGTATATCAACCCACAGACGGCTGTTTCGACCTCAAGGGGTCTCATCAGTGTGGGGTTGGTTATACTGGCTTTGCAAAATGAAACTTAGGATAGGTTTCACCAAACTTAGTTAAGTTATGGTGGGTAAAAAAGGGACAAAAAACCCTCAACAGAAAAGCATATACAGTTGCAAATGGAAATATTACTGAATGCTCATTTGCATGTCTTAGACAGGTCTGCAACCCTGACTTTCACCATTATCACTCAGCACACAGTGCTTCCACTGCAGCAAGGGATTCTGGAAAATGATGTGCAAATGAGCACACAGCGTGCTCTGTGTGTGTGTGTGTATGTATTTATATATATATATACATAGAATTTTTGACAAATCCGGTCGCCCGGTCGCTCCTGGCGACAGGATATTGCCGGCGGGCGCCACATTGATATAGATAGTATATGATTATATATATATAATATATACTATCTATATAATATATATATAAATATGAGATATCCTATATATACACAGTGGTCGACAAATCACCCAAAAATCTAGTCGTCGAACCAAAAAATCTACGCGCCACTTAACCACGACCTTAGCCCCGCCCCCCAGCCTGCCCTTAGCCCCACCCACAGCCCTGCCCCCAGCCCCGCCCCCAACCCTGCTTTTTTTAAAAGAAATTGAATAAATTCCTAATAAGAACAACATTCGTTTTTGACACAACAATTTATTTATTGTATTACATTTATACTTTACTACAATTAGTTTTTTTTACATAATTACGTGTGTGTGTGTGTCAGATCTAGAAAAAAAAGCCAGATGTGAATGACTAGTTTCCTGAACCCCTAAACCAGTGCTTGGATGCCCCCACTTCACAATATCTAAAGCAGCAATCCCACCTGGGATTTTACCTGATCCGGAGTTCCTCAATTTCCAGGTACCCTCATTCCCAAAATGTTATATGTTGGAGGGGAGTTGTTCCCCACCTGTCTTCTGGGATAGGGGTTATTCCGATGTCTCCGGTGTGAAGCTCGAGTCAGATCTGGAAGAAAGCAGTTTAGGTTATTTCGGTGTAGGTATAGGGCAGTTAAGATATTTAGGGTAAATAAAATATCCAGATCCAGAGTGTGAGACAGAGAGAGTGAGAGAGAGTGTGTGACAGAGAGAAAAGAGATACAGAGAGAGACAGATAGAGACACAGAGAGAGTGTTTGACACAGAGAGAGAGTTTGACACAGAGAGAGAGAGAGGGTGACAGAGAGAGAGAGAGAGAGAGGGTGACACACAGAGAGAGAGAGAGGGTGACAGAGAGAGAGAGCGTGATAGAGAGAGAGTGACAGAGAGAGAGAGAGGGTGACAGAGATAGAGAGGGTGACAGAGAGAGAGAGAGGTTGACAGAGAGAGGGTGACAGAGAGATAGAGTGTGGGTGAGGTGGTGGGTAGGTGCTGGGGTGGTGGGTGGATGATGGGGTGGGAGGGGTGGTGACTGACTGACACTTGGGTGGGTGGGTGACTGACTGACTAACACTTGGGTGGGTGACTGACTGACTAACACTTGGGTTGACTGACTGACTCTTGGGTGGGTGGGTGACACTTGGGTGGGTGACACTTGTGTGACTGACTGACATATACATATATATATATATATATATATTTAAAAAAAAGAAAAAGCGCCGATCCATGTGTAAAATCTAATATAAAAGGTTTAATTTACCACGAACATAGACAATTGCACACTCACACTTTTTCAGTGTATTAAAAGCGTTATATGGGACAAGCCCATGCACCAAACAGACATCAGACTGCCACTGCTTCCTTCCGTTCCATGTAGCTGTATAAACCGCAAGGCTTTGCTGCTGCTGGTGTCACCGTCTCAGAGACTCTCCGGCAACTTGCGGTTCCTAGTAAGCACGGCTCTGCACAGCTCTTCTCAGATGAGATGACAGGGAACTTCTGTACTGGCATCTGTGTTCAGGCGTCTGGGCTGCTCCACCACCGTAGCTCCTATACCACGTGACCCTACGTGTTTCTTCTGTCTCAGCGGATTTCATCAGGGGACGGACTATTATTGTAATGGCTTGCTATTTATAGTGCCTCAGTCGAATAGAGCAAACCCAAACCAAAATGGTTTTAATAAATTAATTCAGGTCATCTGTGCTGGATGTTAACAAGGTAACAAATAACTTAAGAGCGGACAGTAATTAGAGTTCACACATCACAGATTGCTATAAGGAAGTATAACATGTAGCTAACATAACATATTGAACCATAAAATATGATAATTAGTTGATGTAGTTCTAAAAAACAACAAACTATATGACTGATATTGTTAATCTCATATATAACATAAGATGTCAGATGAATCAATTATAATACGTTTCTAATGTGATGTTATCTAAACAGTCATAAATAAATGAATCTTCCTAATAACCATATTAAAAAATATGTATAAATAAAATAAATAACTAAAATAATTATTAAACAATAAACCGAAACACAATAAATTATATTGACAAAATAAATATAATAAATATCTAAGCTTGATGAATTTAATCACACAACGTATAATCTAATTAATAAAACGATGTGTGGTTTAAGGAAGAGATGAATATTCATCAACAAACATAATGCATGTACCAAAAGTATATCATATAGGTCGAAAAAACAAAAAACGACCTATTGTGTATAAAGCATATAAATAAAAAATAAATAAATTATGCCTTAAAAAATTGCATACATAATAAATGGAATGGAAATTGATAACACGTTTATACTACATTTGTTATTGGGTTTCTATATGTACACCCATATGAGAGAGACCTATGAAACTATATATAAATAGAGAGTATATGACCAAGGGATTTAGATATGCCTGATGTACATTAGTGTATATTGTTTCTTATAAAACTAGTATATCACAAAAGAACCATGTGAAGATATACAGGGAAAAAAAGGAACACATTTATTTTTGAACACAGAAGTTACTATATCCCAAATTTTGGAGTATATTGACATAAATGCATAGTATCCTTATAGGAAAATGAATAGGGGAAGAAAAGTGAACAAAGATCGAATGTGAAAATAAGGAGATTTAATATAAGAAACCAGCAATCCATAGTGATACATAAATAATGATATATACAAGTATGTGAACAAATGGACATTGCATATATCATATGCATATCTCAAACATTATATAAACAATTCTCATTAGTTAAATGAATTTGTGAAAAGAATACTAAATCTAATTGTGTGCTATTTATTAATTGAAACTATATGTGTAATATGTTATAGCCTCGTAAGTAATACATACTAATATATGTGATGATAATATGTGATAAATGATTAGCAGTGAACAAAATATTTTATTTTAAATGTGATAAATAGAAAGTGTTAAATGTAAAGAGTGCAAATTGTGCTCCCGACCAGGGGCCCCCTCAGACGACACCACATAGGGAAACATAGGGAACATGCTAAACATGTTCAAACCAGACCTCTGTGACCCTACTGACGATGAACAGAGGAAAATAGCCACTACACTTGTATCGATGCAATCATTGAGACCCCCTGGACTTAACGTGTCTAATATATAAATCCAGTAGGTCTCCCTGATATTGAGTTTCCTAAGCCTATCACCGCTTAGTAATGTGGAAGGGATTAGTTCTAACCCCATAACAGAAAGTGAAGAAGGATCTTTATTATGTTTTTCAAGGTAATGTCTAGATAGGCTATGTGTAGTCAGACCATGAATAATGTTACGCCTGTGCTCTAGAAAGCGTGTGCTCAAAGCACGTGCTGTCCTGCCAACATATTGATAACCACACAGGCATATAATAATATAAATAACAAATGTGGATAAACAGTTGATCTGACCTTTTACTGCATGAATGGATTTATTGAAGTGTGAAGAAATGTGATCCACTTTTTGTAGATGTCTACATGTTAGACATCTAGTACGTCCACAGGATGAATTACCATTTTTGGGTATAACACGTGTGCAATGATCGATGTTTTGCTTCAAACGACTAGGAGCCAATAAAGTTTTTAGGTTCCTTGCTTTTTTTAAAACTATAGGAATTCTTGGTGGTAATTTTGGACCAATAATAGGATCTCCCAAAATAATACTCCAATGTCTATTTAAAATAGATGTTATACCTTGCGCTGCATTGTTATATGTGGTAACAAAAAGAGGAGATTTAGCAGATGTTCTTAGTTCACCAACACTTTCAGTATTACCTCTCAAATAATTATTTTTAGAATTCTTAAACAGATCAACACGATTTAAAGCACCGACCTGTCTAAAAGTCTCATGAATGACCTTTGGCTATACATTTTTTGACTATAAGTTTTTTGACTAACAATTCCCCCTGGGCCAGAAAATCAAAATCAAGAGAACAATTTCTCCTGATTCTGAGAAACTGGCCCCTGGGGATGTTGTCTAACCACTTTCTGTAATGGTTACTTTTGTTATGTAAATAACTGTTTGCTGCAACAGACTTGAAATGAGTTTTGGTAATAATTTCGTGATCCTCATTAATATCTATTTCTAGATTTGAAAGACTATCTTCTTTTTGTTGATGTCAAACGTAAATTTCAAATCCATGTCATTGTTGTTAAAAGAATTTAATTTTAATTCCAATTCTTCCAATTGCCCATCCCAAATCATAATAATATTGTCTATGTATCCCTTCCACATTACTAAGCGGTGATAGGCTTAGGAAACTCAATATCAGGGAGACCTACTGGATTTATATATTGGACACGTTAAGTCCAGTGGGTCTCAATGATTGCATCGATACAAGTACAATTGTGTAGTGGCTATTTTCCTCTGTTTATCGTCAGTAGGGTCACAGAGGTCTGGTTTGAACATGTTTAGCATGTTCCCTCTGTTTCCCTATGTGGTGTCGTTTTGAACATGTTTAGCATGTTCCCTCTGTTTCCCTATGTGGTGTCGTCTGAGGGGGCCCCTGGTCGGGAGCACAATTTGCACTCTTTACATTTAACACTTTCTATTTATCACATTTAAAATAAAATATTTAGTTCACTGCTAATCATTTATCACATATTATCATCACATATATTAGTATGTATGACGTACGAGGCTATAACATTACACATATAGTTCAATTAATAAATAGCACACAATTAGATTTAGATTCTTTTCACAAATTCATTATAACTAATGAGAATGTTTAATAATGTTTGAGATATGCATATGATATATCAATGTCCATTTTCACATACTTAGGTAATATATCATTATGTATCACTATGGATTGCTGGTTCTTATATTAAATCTCTTTTTTCCATTCCGATCTTTGTTCACTTTTCTTCCCCTTTCATTTCCTATAGGATACTATGCATTTATGTCAATATACTCCAAAATTTGGGATATAGAACTTCTGTGTTCAAAAATAAATGTTCCTTTTTTCCCTGTATATCTTCACATGTTCTTTTGGTATAACTAGTTTTATAAGAAACAATACTAACTAATGTACATCAGGCATATCTAATCCCTGTGTCATTACTCTCTATTTAGTATATAGTTCATAGGTCTCTCTCATATGGTTGTACATATAGAACCCAATAACAAAGTAGTATAAACGTTTATAATTTCCATTCCATTTATTATGTATGCAATTTTTTAAGGCATATTTATTTATTTTTTATTATATGCTTATACACAATAGGTCGTTTTTTGTTTTTTCGACCTATATGATATACTTTGGTACATGCATTATGTTTGTTGATGAATATTCATCTCTCCTTAAACCCACACATCGTTTTATTATTAGATTATACGTTTGTGTGATTAAATTCATCAAGCTTAGATTTATTAATATTATTTTGTCAATATAATTTATGGTTTCGGTTTTATTGTTTAATAATTATTGAGTTATTTATTTTATTTATACTATTTTTTAATATGTTATTAGGAAGATCATTTATATGACCTGTTTGATAACATCACATTAGAAACGTATTATAATTGATTCATCTGACATCTTATGTTATATATGAGATAACAATATCAGTTCATATAGTTTGTTGTTTTTTAGAACTACATCAACAATAATTATCATTTTTTATGTCTCTGTGTTGTGTAGCTACATGTTTACTTCCTTATAGCGCAATCTGTGATGTGTGAACGCTAATTACTGTCCGCTCTTAAGTTATTGTTACCTTGTTAACATCCACGCACAGATGACCTGAATTAATTATTAAAAACCATTTTGGTTTGGTTTCTCTATTGGACTGAGGCACTATAATAGCAAGCCATTACAACATGTCCATCCCCTGATGAAATCCGCTGGAGACGGAAGAAACACCGTAGGGTCACGTGGGTATAGGAGTTACGGTGGTGGAGCCCCAGACGCCTGAACACAGACGCCAAGTACAGAAGTTCCTGTCACTCATCTGAGAAGAGCCGTGCAGAGCTGACATGAACTGCAAGTTGCTCATGCCTGTGCCGGAAGACGCTGAGACTGGTGACACACAGCCAGCAAAGCCTTACGGTTTACACAGCTATAGGAAGAAAAAACAGGGAGCGTAGATACCTTTAAAAAGAAAAAAAAAAAATGTGCAACCTGTAGCAAAATATTTTATAAGGAGCTCCCAGCTGGGCACCACATACTAGGCCAATGTCCTAACTATGATATAACGCAGGAACAATTCGGGGAGTATAATCTTTAGAAAAGAGAAGCACCATCAGTATCCATAAAATACAGTTTTCCAAAAATGATAAAAGTGGAGTTTACCGAATCCCAATGGGAAAACAGATGACGGTGGTGATCTCACGACCACATCCGACGTCTCTGTGTCAGCAAACCGCTACGGTACACTTCAGCCTGGAGCGTCTCTCACTTCCGGTCTTGGGGGCCTCACGTCACTTCCTGGTGCGCCGCTGGTAGGAAAACAGCTACGGATACCAGGCACTCTCTCCTTCTTGATTAAGAGGTCACGCTCACGCGTTTCGCCGTTCTTGCAGACGGCTTCGTCAGGAGTAGCAGTGACCTGTCCTGGGTCTTATTTATACCTACTGCTATCAAACCCCTCCTCCATAGGATTGAATGATAGAACATCCCCAAGTCACGGGCCCAATTACATGCATGTGACCGCACACAGGGAAATACATATACTTAACAACAGTGATAAACATTTAATTTTATACAATTATAATAAAAGTTTTAATAGTACCAAAGCATATTTTAAAAAACATATAAAAAATAATAATCCTAACTCATAAAAATACACATTAAAGTATATAAAAAACACATCAGCTATCCTACTCGTTCTTAGTCTATTGAGCAGACGATAGATGAATCTTAAAAAGACAAGAAATTAGGTTAGAGTACAACATCAATTCCAAATCTATGAAATTGAGGCATAGTTATAGGACATCTTGACTATTTTAGACATAGATCGGACACAAAGACTGAACACCAGTCAATAAAAATGCTCTCAAAATTATATATAAAAGGTGCAATCACCATCTAAATCCTATAAAAATATGAAATTTACAGAAAAAATAGAAAAACACCAGTTAAAGAAAAACAAAATTTAAAGAAAAACACAAGTTCAAAGTCCACATTCAGGCCTTGTGGCACTAAGGTTTTGAGAGAAAAGATCCAAAAACTCTCCTTTTCTTCAGTGCAACATTTCTGTCCCCACCTCTCCAGTGGGGCCAAGAACATGTTCAAGCACTGTAAACCTTAGTCCTGAAGTGTCACCTTGGTGTATATTGATGAGTGATTGGATAAAAAGTGAGTAGTGACACCTCTACGCCACATTACCAATTGTTCCAGAATACTGTTTTAACTGGCCTAGTGGTCTGGCCTACGTATTGAAGCCCACAAGGGCACTGTATTAGGTAAACCACGTATTCTGATCTACACGTAATGTGTTGTTTTATAAAAAACTTTCTTTGGTAATATTAGACTGGAATCCAAACTTATCGTCCGATCTATGTCTACATGCCAGGCATGTGGTACACCCAAAAAAAACTTTATTTGGGGTAACCACCTATTACTCTCTTTACCAAACCTTTTGTAAAGCACTAGGTGCAAGTGCATTTTGTGACATTAGCTTTTTTAAAAATGACTGTCGTCTTTCAGGTACTATTTTCACCTAGGATAGAGTCATTTTGGACCAATATGCCAGTGGTTGCGTATTATTTTAGTTATTTTTTCGGATTGTCTATAAGTTTGTGAGAAAAGAGAGTCAAAGTTCTTTTTAGTTTTACTTTTTCTGTGTTTTTTTATAAGATCTTTCCTTTCTAGACACCTACTTTTTCTACTACTTTCTACTACTGCATCTGAATACTTGCTCTCATATTTCTTTTCCCTAAACCTTTCTTGCATAAATTGAGATTGTGTATAAACACGTCATCATTCGAACAGTTCCTCTGACCCTTCGTATTTGACCTATGGTACATTTGTAGCCATTTCGGGGTGATGGCAACTGGAAGGTGTGATAAAGTTATTGATATCGACGTCTTTGAAGAAGGTTTGAGTACTAATCTCTCCCTCTTCTGAGTACAGTCAGGGTCAGGAAGTTAACCCTTTCCACGACTGTACTCACAGTTGAATTTGAGGTTGAGTAAGTTATCATTAAGATAGTTTATAAATCTTTTGAGACTTTCCTCGTCCCCTCTCCAAATAAAGAATATATCGTCGATATATCTCCGCCACAGCGCACAAATCCACACCCAGCTCTGTCAATAGACCAAATATGGTCTTCCTCCCATGCACCCATGAGAAGATTTGCATAGCTGGGTGCAAATTCGGGCCCCATGGCGGTACCACACATTCTGAAGGTAGTATAACTCTTCAAACAGGAAATAGTTGTGCTCTAGGATAAATTTATCCCGTCTAGGATAAAGTTTTGCTGTTCAGGAGGCATATTTGTATCCTTAGATAAACGCTCTGTCTATGGCATCATGTCCATCTTTGATGACTGATACACGTATATAACGAAGTTATATCACATGTGGCAAGAAACACTCCTTCTTCCATCTTTGGTTATTTATACTTGGCGAATATCTGTAGTGTCTTTCAGATATGACGGAAGTATCTTTCACATATTTTCTGCAGATACGTGTCTATGTATGCCGACCAAGTTTGACGTCAGGGAATCTATACCTGCTATTATTGTCGTTTCCTGGGGATTTACTAAACTCTTATGGAGTTTAGGGAGATAATAAAAGATGGGTCTAATAGGTGTTCTTTATGCAAAAACTTGTATTCGCTCTCATTTTGACTCCAATCTTGTTCCCTTGTCCAGCAACGTTTTTAATTTACACAGAAAGTCTGAGGTTGGGTCCTTTTTGAGAGGTGTTGTAAGTATTTTATCACCTAAAATCGATGGCCT
This sequence comes from Ascaphus truei, assembly GCA_036426205.1. Classification (NCBI taxonomy): domain Eukaryota; kingdom Metazoa; phylum Chordata; class Amphibia; order Anura; family Ascaphidae; genus Ascaphus; species Ascaphus truei. Next base: position 177,160 of record WSYH01000416.1, read on the forward strand.
CAGATATCGTCTTCCCTGTTGAGAATGGCCACTCCTCCTCACTTGTCAGCTTGTTTAATTACAATGCTAGTGTCTTTCTGCAGGATTTGAGGGCATCTCTTTCGTTTTTACTCAATTATTCTCAAATTTCTGATCAGAACTAGCTAGCTTTCGAAATCTTCTGAACTAGTTGTGTAAAGACATCTGAGGTTTTACCTTTCATATGTTTTGGTGTAAAAGGTAAGGATGGTTTTAGACCTGAATGTATCAACAATGTGCATTTTTCTTGTGATAGTGGTCATATCTCTTTTAGGTTGAGTGTCAACTCTTCTTTAGGATCTATCTTAGAATCTATTTTCGAGTTTTCACGGTTTCTAACCTCAAACTCCTCTTCTGCCTAAAGAATCTTTGATAGTTAGTTTCCTTAAAAATCTTTGGGCATCCAAAAAAAGGCCAAAATTACTAGAGTCTTACAGTGGGGCGCACTTGAAACTTTGGAAATAAGGACTCTTCGGGTTTGGTTAATACCCTAGAGCTCAAGTTGAATATGTTTTTACATTTCTTGGTTTCTTTTGGTATTTCTTTCTGTGCCCCTTCCCCGTTTTCGTCGGTTTTTTCCTTTTCCTTTTTTCGAGAGGATGAGATCCCTTCTCATCAGTGGGGCATATGAATTTATTCCCTGAAAAGAAGTTGACCCCCCCTCCCCTAAAAAATCTTCTTGTTGTTAAACTTAAGGCCACCTTTCTGAAACATTCTGAATTAATTTATTAAAACCATTTTGGTTTGGGTTTGCTCTATTGGACTGAGGCACTATAAATAGCAATCCATACAACGATGTCCATCCCCTGATGAAATCCGCTGAGACGGGAAGAAACACGTAGGGTCACGTGGTATAGGATTACGGTGTGTGGAGCAGCCCAGACGCCCTGAACACGACGCCAGACAGAAGGTTCCCTGTCATCTCATCTGAGAAGAGCCGTGCCAGAGCTGACTAGGAACTCAAGTTGCTCATCCGTGTGCCGGAGAGGAACCTGAAGACGGTGACACCAGAGCAGCACAAAGCCTTACGGTTTACACAGCTACATGGAACGGAAGGATGCAGTGGCAGTCTGACTCTGTTTGTGCATGGGCTGTCCCATATTACGCTTTTAATACACTGAAAAAGTGTGAGTGTGCAATTGTTTATGTTCATGGTAAATTAAACCTTTTATAAAAGATTTTACACATGGATCAGGCGCTTTTTCTTTTTCTTTTTTTCTAATATGTATCGTTTGGGAGATTGTTGACCCCAAGAGGAAGCGCGCCGGACCACATTTTTCCTTTCAATGTTTTTCACACAGACACAGAAAATTTATTTTTTTTTTCATTTTTCATAGACTTTTCTTTTGAACATTTTATATATTTTTCTGATCATATTGTGAGATTTTTTATTTTTTGATACATTATATTTATTCATTGTTTGCAACTATTTTTCACTTTTTTATTTTTTACGTAATTATTTGTTATATCTCATATCCTGTTCAACACAATTTGTATATACTTTATTGATTATTAATAGGCATCTGTGCAGGGTGGGGCATCTTGTTAGTCAGGACCAGGTTGCAGCAATTAGGTGTATGTTTATCACAGGCGCTGTCTTATATTTTCTTTATATATATAAATATATATATGCAGAATAAATGAGTTCTTCAGTGTTAGATGATCCTTTTTTATTGGACTAACAATTTATGTCATAAAACAAGCTTTCGAGAGTTATCCCTTCTTCTCAGTCAAGCAATACTTGTATTGTTGACCTGAAGAAGAGAGGATAACTCTCGAAAGCTTGTCCTATGACATAAATTGTTAGTCCAATAAAAAAGGTATCACCTAATACTGAAGAACTAATTTATTCTGCACTATCGCAACTGGACTAACACGGCTGTTTTCTGCTTTAAATATATATATATATACATAGAATGCATCACATGTAGGCATTTGGAGACAAGGTCCGAGTTTAGTTCTCCTAATAGAGATACTATCTATCAAGTTAGAAATTATATGTAGCCAGGTCCCCTCTGTCCTGCGACACCCCCCCCTCGTTACCTCCGCTGCGGGGGGTCACTCGATAGACCCACCGGCACTTCTGGAGGGTGGGGGCCATGTAGGGAGTGCTTCGGCGCTCCGGAGGTTCCCGGCGGCTCCCATGCAGGGCGCCGCCATCGGTAATGAGTCCGCACATGCACAGTAGGCTCTGGCAGCCCCGACGAGTTGCGCATGTGCAGTGGCAGCCCGCGAAACCCTAGCCTACCAGGGAAGGCTCTAAGCAGGGAATACGAGTCCCATGAGCCTTAGGGGAACCCACGTGACGCCAGGGAGACAATAGGGCTTAGGATCTCACTGCAGAGAGGGATATGATACATTTTGCGCGCTGAGCCCACGCTAGTCAGTGCTGGACCAGGAGAGCTAGGGGAAGGAGGTGAGTGCAGGGGTCTGTGACCCACTGCATTAGGCCACCAACCCCTCCTAGGCCCCAGATAGGTTTTGAACTCCCCAGCTTGTGGTGCTACAGGGACAGGCCCTAGGTTAGTGCCAGTGATAGATAGGGACACAGTGGATGCTGCGCTTCCCGTGAAGAGGCTTGAGCTCAAGTCTGTGCCCACAGAGACAGAGACTATCTCCAGGGTGGGATCGCCCCTGGCGGACCCCGTGCGAGGAAACACAGGATCAGACGGAATCACCAAGGGGCAGATCCTTTGTGAAGTTGCTTGCAGGCCCGAGTGCAGGAGCGCTCGGCAGGTACCCCCATAAGTGCACCAACGTATACCATACTCATTATAATTACACATAGTGGCAGCGCTGACCACGGGACAAAAGGGGTTAGGCTGTGGACATTGTGTGGGGATACACGGTGGTGGGTATGTACACTCCTAGTGGAGTGAGAGACACTGTGAGGACTGAGTTACATGGTGGAGTTACCCCCTAGGGGGGAGTGTTAGTAGTGTATGTTATTAAGTGTGTTATTTCCTGCATATATAAACTGGTTATATACAATCCTCGTGTGTATGTACTTATTGTATATGTGGGTCCTGTGTAGGCAACCTTCTACATTTCTAGAACCCTGCACAGGTGGAGGCGCTGTAAATCAGATCGAGCTGACGGACTCACCCCAGGTTCCCAACAAGCGGAGGCTCAGGCCTCTTGTGAACCTACAGGTATATGCACCACACCTGGTAACACATAGGTTTCCACCCACACACTGTATCTGTGATTGGGATAGAGGGAATACCGTTACATATATTAATTGTCAGAGTTCCTTCATAGTGTATTGCATCCAGTGTGGTTGCGGTCAACGTTACATTGGCTGCACCACACGTCCTCTCAGCACTCGTTTCCTGGAGCATAGGAGAAGTGTTATAAAGGGCACTATTTCTAACAGCATTTCCCGCCACTTTAAATCTGCACACAATCAGGACCCAAAATCTATGACAGTGATGGGCCTTGAACACATTTCTCCCTGTGCTCTAGGGGGTGATTGGTTTAAGATCTTATGTCGACAGGAAACATTCTGGATCCACCAGTTGGGGACTCTCACCCCTGGTGGACTCAATGAGTGACTGAATTTCAATACGCTGGTTTGACTTCTTCCCTCCTTGGACCCTCCACGCTCCACTGTAGGGAGGTCTTCCCTCTGTCAGCCCATTCCCCTTCCTTCCCCCACCCCCTTCCTTCCCTCCTTCCCTCCCCTTTCCCCCCTACGCCCTTCTTTTCCCCCCACAGAAAAAAAATATATTTATATACATATTATAGTCTTCACACACACTTTTATTTTTTATTCATGTATTCTATTTTGTCCAATTCAATATTTGTATGTTTTCATTATGGTCGCTTATCCTCTCTCTTAGCCTAGGGGCACCTCTAATATTGTTCAATGTTATATTGAGCTGTATTTATGATTTGATCTGGGGCCTCTTTTATATTTGCTTATATTCATCATTCTCTCTTTGGTTTAAACTGTCATACTAGTATATATATATTATATATGATATATATAATATAGATATATATAATATATCTATTATATAATATATATATATATATATATATATATTTTGGTGTTAGTATTTCTATTTGTGATTAACCATCACTGTTATATATATATATATATATATAGAATAGTATATATATATTATAAATATATATATATAGATATATATATTATATATAGCTTACTAGAATCTAATAGTTGGTAGGTGTTTTTATTTTCAATTTTATTTTTATTATTAATCATTTATAATATCTATAATATTCTTTTTTATCTTTGGTTGTATTTGCAGTGTTTAATATATTTATATAAAACTACATTTTTATTCATTTATATTTTTTAATGTTTGTGTTTAAATGTTGTTATTAATGTATGTACTTGTATTGATATGTTTATATATTTATACGTATATACTGCTATGAAATTGAGGTGTTTTCCCACTATGTCCTCCTTATTGTTATTATTCATGACCCAGGTGTCATTTGTATGTTTATTGGTTGCTGGAATCGTTTATATAATTTATATCAGTAGTTTTATTATTCTGGTTCCATTTTGTCATTTCTATGGCCTTATTTTAGTAGTTTATCCATTCTATTATGTGCTTTCTATTACTTCTATCTGTTCACCTGTGTCAGTGATTACCTAATTCACCTAATATGGGACTTTCAGTCTCAGCTAGAATTTAACAGGTTAATATTCCTTTGTCAAATTACGGGTTGCCAGGCAACCAACTGGCTGATAAGTATACAGATCCTCGTCCATTCACTATCAGCCCTTTGAGAGAAAAGTCGCCCCTGGTGACGAAACACGTCAGGGAGATCCCGAATGCGCCATTATGTCATCACGACGCGCGCACGCGCACGATAGGCCGCAATGAGCGCAGGATATACTGCGGCCCATTCAAGTTGAGAGGCGATTACTCTGGGGACTTTCATAGACTGATTTTCCAGTCGGCGGAATTACACCTCCCTGGCCTCCTGTGAGCAGTACCATCTTCACGCAGCCCTGAGGGAGCTTTCATTTGCGGATGTTTGCAGTTCAGAGATGGTGGTGATTTATTCACAAATTGCTTTATTGTACCATTTTACGCAATGGGGTGTGCGCTCTCTCTTCTTTTTCTCTTATGTATATATATATATATATATATATATAGATGCAGCGACCGTTTTTCGAACGGCTCACAAATTGGAGAAACGATCTAATCCCATATCTCCACCGGTTTGGCGCATATTTTTGAACTGACCGCAGGCATTTAGCTGCCCAAATCAGGGACCCCTGCTGTGTTAATGATACGGGTCTGCCTGGGTTAATAGAAGTGCAGAAAGGAGATTCGATTCCGGAGAAAGAAGCCACAGCGAAACGCGTAGAATCGATCTGCTGTGGGAGGTGACTGAGCAGGGGAGAACATTGGAGCTAGGTGCTGGCACAGGAGACGGACAACACACAAGGCAGCTTCTTCGCCCCCCCAACCGAGACGTCACAGGACGTGACTGCGGATACACGTGACGCATGCGGAAGCGCTCCGCCGCTCTGGAGACACTGGCACTCTCTCTACAACCAGCTGTCCTCCTCCCTCGAACGTAAAGCATATTGGAAATGTGAGTGCATCATGCATATGTTTGTTCATGCTGCTAATAAAATTATTAGACCTACTGTACCATGGTGCGTTCTCTCTTTCCTTCTACATAAACCTTGGGAGTTTTTAAACCCTGACCACAAACAGCTTCCTGATACGTTTATCAAGACACCACTCTGAGGGGATCCATTAAAGGGCTCCGTATCAGAGGGAGAAGTGGTCTCTGATTACGCTTTATATTACATTGTCAAGTGTGAGTACCACCCATTGCAGGAGTTATCTTGAGACTTCATTTGTTATACCATCTGCACTATTATATATATTTTTTCTTTCATGTTCACGAGACACAACAGCGCTCCGCTCAAATTACCAACCTACCAAAGATCTACCTGGACCTGGACAGTCCGTTTTAAGGGTGTTTGTAGAGATGCTTTTTCTTTGTTTGATTTCACGATACAATTGTATTCACTTTTATTGGTGGGAGGTCATTTATCATTATTAATGATATATATTTTATAATTTACATATCACTGTCACTTGCACTGTATAGACCATATATTGTTTCATTTTAATTTAAGAAGCGCCCGGTTTTTATTCTTGTTTGTGCAGAAAGAGAGTCTGAATCAGTCCCTCTAACTGCGCGCCTCTCACAGGCGATCGTGGGGGTTTTATTAAAATTCTAAAATTACAGTTTTGTAGCAGGGGGTCTCCTGAGCTGAACAAAGTTTATTTCAGCCTTGGAGACCCCCCACTTCCTGAGTTACAGGCCTAGTTATGGGGTGCCAGTATCCCCGCCATGTTAAAATCCTGTGGGTCACGTGACCGCGGAACAAGAGGGATACGGGCACCCCATAACTGGGCCTGTAACTCGGGAAGTAGGGGGTCTTCAAGGCTGAAATAAACTTTGTTTAGCTCGGAAGACCCCCTGTTCACCACACTAGTATCAACCCACCCCCCCCTTCAAATAAAAAATCATTACCTTAGCGGGTAGCTGCTAAGGTAATGAAGCTGCTTAGATTTCATTTTTATTCATAGTGTGCATGAGCATGGGGTCTCCTGAGCTGAACAAAGTTTATTTCAGCCTTGGAGACCCCCTACTTCCCGAGTTACAGGCCCAGTTATGGGGTGCCCGTATCCCTCTAGTCCCGCGGTCACGTGAACCACAATTTTAACATAGCGGGGATACCGGCACCCCATAAATAAATACAAATTAAAAATGTAAGCAGCTTCATTACCTTAGCAATGCCCGCTAAGGCAATGAAGGGGTTAAGGCACAGGTGCCAACCCCGTGTGTGAAAAATCTAAAACATGGACTACACAGTACAGTACATTTAAATAAATCAACTCCATCTTCTATTTGTAATCCATTCCGTCTGTGGAGTCTTCATCTGTATTCTTTATACGCTCTTCTTCTGTTCCGCGGCCACACCCCGGCCTTCTTTTTTGAGGGGAGGTCCTCCCTCCATGCCGTCTGGCTCTAAAATGAGACAACATATGTTTTTAAAGGCCTATGACGTCACATTTTCGTCATATGGTTCCCACGGGCCTGATTGGGCCGTGAAAACCATGTGCTTTGGCCGATAAAAAAAAATGATGACATCATTTAAAGGCAATGAAAGCACAGCCAATCAGAATGGCTGTGCTTCAATTGTCTTTACGATGACGTCATGAAAAGAAAGATTATAATAATTGTTTTATATTAATTGATTTTTAGAATAAATGCTCTCATCATTATACCGTACTATGTCCCTGGGAAATGCACGTTTGTAGTGTTTTTTTCGCTTTTTTGTCTTCCTTTCCTGAGGTTAATAGCACAAGACAAGAACTTTTGCACAAGATTCTACTTCCATTCACTCCTCAGCACCATAGGAGGTTCCTTTCCACAATTGATTTGGATTGTATTGTTATCGATTTGTGAATGGATTGATTTATGGTAATTTATTTATTTTATTTTATTTAGAGTATTGCTTGGTTGGCATACAGTACTGTAGTGTTGTATGTGTCAGAATGTACTAGTACTGTATTGCGGTGGTAGTAAGTACAGTAGAACTGTATTTATTTTATTACTGGTATGCTACTGTAGTTAATGTGTTTAATAATGGGCCAAATAATCTATTATCCATATCTGGATAATAGTTATTTGGCCCATTAATGTAATGTACTGTACAGTATGTGTGTTTGGTGGTACGGGGGGGTGGGGGGGGGGGGTGATTTATTTAAATGTACTGTACTGTGTAGGCCATGTTTTAGGTTTTTCACACACAGGGTTGGCACCTGTGCCTTAACCCCTTCATTGACTTTTACTTCATTTACTTCATTGACATTACTAAGGTAATGAAGCTGCTTATATTTTTTATTTTTATTTATTGTGTGCGTGAGCAGGGGGTCTCCTGAGCTGAACAAAGTTTATTTCGGCCTTGGAGACCCCTACTTCCCGAGTTACAGGCCCAGTTATGGGGTGCCCGTATCCCTCTAGTCCCGCGGTCACGTGACCCACAATTTTAACATGGAAAGGATACAGGCACCCCATAACTGGGCCTGTAACTCGGGAAGTTATCAATTTCGGAGTTGAACCCTGTGGCTAATCTCACTGAGTGAACGGAGCCAGCGTTATCCCCATTTAGGGGAGTGACGTCACCATCAGAGGACCTGCGCAACTGCTGATTACAGCTGAGCAGTGAAGCTTCTGCGTTGGAAGGGTTCAGGAGGCTATCTCTAAAAAAAAGCTCTGCTTTGGCTCGTTGTTTGTTTAAGAGTTCTGAGGGGTATCCCCTATCCCTGAATTTTTTGGACATACTGTCCATTCTCATCTCTAAATTGGCATGTGTACTGATGATATGCCTTGTCCGCAATAATTGGCTATACAGTAGACCTCGAAGGGTCCCTGGAGGATGGAAGCTTGTAAAATGTAATAAATTATTCCTATCTGTAGGTTTAGTGAAGATACCTGACTCCAATGTATTATTTACCACCCTAATTGTGGTATCAAGGAAATTGACCGCATATTTATCATGTATACATGTAAATCCGATCGTTTCTCTGGCCCAGTTTATGTCAGCCACAAAATCCAATAGAGTTGTCTCATCCCCCTGCCACACAAGGAACACATCATCAACATAGCGCACCCATATACGCCCATGGTCCAGGAACCCTTTATGATTGTAAACATGTTGGCCTTCAAACCTGGACATATATATAAATTATATATATATATATATAAAATAGATTGTATATATATATATATATATATAGATATATTATATATATATATATATATATAATACTATATATATATATATAGATATATATAATATATAATATAGTTGTTCGACAAATCCCCAAAAATCTCTTCGACACATGTCACGCCCCCAAATCCGCCTCCCCCAGCCCCGCCCCGCAACATATGTCCCCCCCCAACCCCTCGTAAAAGAAATTAGAGGTAAGAAAATAATGTAATAAAGTCTTAGTCAGAGAACAACATTCGTGGGGGACAGGAAAGGGAGGGAGGGGAGGACAGTGATACGACAAGTAGGACCACAGGGGATGCCGCGTGGGGCGGCAGGCGAGGTGGCGGCGGAGGCGCGGCCGAGGGGGGAGGGGGGTGCGCGGGGGGGGGAGCGCGTCCGCGGGTTGCTGGCTGTGGGGGGGGGGATGCAGGAAGGAGCGGGGCTGTGGGGGTGGGAGGGGGGGGGGGAGGGCAGGTGTCCTAGTCGCCCTTGTTCACGGGGGCGGCGGGCGGAGAGGCACGTCGGGGCGATGAGCGGAGGAGTGGGGTACGGGCGGGGGAGTCAGGGGACGCTTCCAGGGCGCAGAGGTGCGAGGGGAACTACCCCGCGACGGAGGGGGGTGATGTGGGAGGGCGCGTGGGACAGCGGCGGGAGCCGTTGCGGGGGGGGGGGGGAGGGGGGGGGAGCGGGGGCGAGGGGGGCTCACTGGGTCGGGGGGGGGGAGGGTCCGGTGGGGGGGGGCCGGTCGCGAAGGGGGCGAGGGAAGGGGGGGAGTCGGGGGGGGGGAGGGGGAGGTTTGGGGACGGGGGGCGGGAGGTGGGGTGGATGGGGGGCAGGGGAACGGGAGGTGGGGGAGGGGGTGGTGGTGAGGGGGGTAGGGACGGTGGAGGGGTGCGCGAAGTTGGGGCAGGGGTGATGGGGTGAAGGGGTTGTGGGAGGGAGGGGGGTGGGGTGAATGATGTGTGGGTGATTGTGTGGTGGGGTGATTGGGTGACACTTCTGATATTCTGGTATCACACACGCACACACACACACACACACACACACACACACACACACACACACACACACACACACACAACACAACACACTATACACACACACACACACACTGACACACAGACACACAGAGAGACACACACAGACACACACAGACACAGACACAAACTCACAGACACACACACACACACACACACACACACACACACACACACACACCATACACACACACACACACTGACACACAGACACACAGAGACACACACACACACAGACACAAACTCACAGACACACACTCACAGACACACACACTGGGTGGGTATTCATTGAAATGGAGGTGGCCCACCTGTTCATCCAGGCCTTGTCCTCCACATGCCAGATGAGGGGCTGGGAGCGTACGCGCAAGGGGGGGGGGGAGGAGGCGGAAGAGGGGGAGGGTGGGGCAGGAGGGGGAGGAGGGGGGAGGCGAAGGCATGGCAAACAAACTCCATTAGAAATTTGCGCGTCCACGTGCGCATGCGCAGTCTGCTGCTAGCCTGCTTCCCCGCTCCTATTACCAGAGCATGGGATGGAGGGGAAGTGCCTGGGCAGCAGCAGCCGCAGGACCCCCCCAGCCTACCTCCTGCCTTGTCCGCGTCCGCGTGCGCATGCGCAGGCTGCTGCCAGCCTGCTTCCCCGCTTCCATTAACAGAGCGTGTGACGGAGGGAAGGACCTGGGAAGAGGCGGGGACCCAGCTACTTCCGCGTGCATATGCGCAGGCTGCAGCCAGTGTGAGCCTGCTCTCCCGTCCCATTTACCAGAGCGTGGGACGAAGGAGAAGCGCCTGGGCAGCAGCCGCGGGATCCCCCCCGGTTGGGGCTGATCCAGAGCTGCCAGCCAGCCCTCTTCCCCGCGTCAGGCCAATCAGGGAGGGGATTACTTTTTTTTTTTTTTTTTTTTTTTAAATTGGCGCGAGCAGGGAAATTCATAGAGCCGCAGCAGCGGCCTAAATTCACTCGCCAGCGGCCTAATCCACTCGCCACGGCGTGTGGTTATCATTAATTGTCGAACACTGTATATATATAATATATATATATATATATATATATATCTATATATATATATATATATATATATATATATATATATATATATATAAATATTGACATTGAAATTAAAAGACAGCGCCCTATTTAATATACACCTTATACCTGCAAAACAGACCTCAAGCTGCAGGATGATGAACCCAGCACAGATGTATACCAATGTTGAAAAAATGAACAGAAAACTATCCAAATTGCACTGTATATGTGAAAAGTAAGTAAAATGAATTATTGAAAAAAAAATTTTTTTTTGAAAATGGAAAAAATAAAAAGATGTAAATAATAAAAATAAATACAAATGTATAAAAATGTATATGAAAAAGAAAAACAATTTTTTGTTGGCAACAGATTTAACACCACTGAAAAAATGTCTATAGAGATGATGTGTACACTGGCGACACACTTTATTCGAGCTCGGCTAGTCCCACGAATTCTGGTATACCCGGGTGTATTGAGGTTTGTGACTGTTTTCTGCCCGAGTGCATTGAGGTATTTTTACAGGCAGGGATTGAAGCATTTATTCCCGCTGGCTGCAATACTGCACAGAATATATATATATACTGCATTACAATTCATGAATTTATGCATCTGGTAGACAGCGAAGCATTGCAGCCTATTAAATCCTAATAATTATCATTTAACAGATCGCCGCCCGTCAGCCAATGCAACCCTGGCGGAAGGCAAACGCAACGGGCTTGTCGAGGTGAGGAGCCGCCATTCCAGGTATCTGCCAGGTACATACTGGGTATTTGCTCGAATAAAGTGTGTCGGTGCAGTATGTCTCTCAAGTGTTGCAGACAAATGAGTGTATAAAAATATATATATAAAAATTGTCCATACAGTACAAATCCTTAAAACATGAATTAGAAGTCATGGGCTGCTTAATTCTTGGGAGTAAACCTAAGACTAACCTAAAAAAAAGAAAAGAAAAAGCGCACGGGATCCTAGTGTAATTCGAATATAAAGGTTTTAATTAATAAAAGTAGACAATTGCCAACTCACACTTTGTCCATTTAAAACAAGCAATTTATGGGACCTGCCCATGCACCACGCTGACGTCTGGGAATCAGAATTCTTTTCTCTGCATGTTGACGTGACTGCTGTGAATCAGCCCTGCTGTGGGATCTGCTGCCGGTTTTGACCTCTCTCCTCTGCGGGGGAAGGTAGATGTTTTCCTGGCTGTGTTCAATCACCCACTAGTCGAGTAGCAGGATGCAGGAACTGACGTCTGTGCCGGATGTTTGAGCATGAGCTAGTTGCCCTCCGTAGTTTCCAGTAACACATGACCCTACGCGTTTCTTCCGCTTCAGCGGATTTCATCAGGGAATAATCACTGGTAGGGTTGACTGCATATTTATGCTGGTGCAGTCCAACCAGGAGGAGGGGGAGGAGCAAATGGCACTCAAGGCCCTCTGTGATAATAAAGAAATAATCATACGTGCCGCCGATAAGGGAGGCGCTATTGTAGTAATGGATTACAGCCAATACCGTACAGAGGTCCTGCAACAATTGAACATCACCCAACATTTTAAATCTTTGAATGGAGACCCTACAACCGGTTACAAGCGAGAGGTTGATGCGGTGATTCAAATGGGTGTTAACAATTTGTGGATCACAGAGGAGATTGGGAAATTTTTAGTACAACCGTACCCAATTATCCCGGTTATATACATTCTACCGAAGATCCACAAGTCACAGACGTTGCCTCCGGGGAGACCAATCATCTCAGCAAGGGGATCCATATGCCAACCCATATCACAATTCCTTGACTTTTTCCTGCAACCTCTTGTTACCAAAATGCCCAGTTATATACTGGACACCACAGACTTTATCAACAGATTGGCTAAAATACAAGTGACACATGGTGCATTGCTGCTGGTAACTATGGATGTCACAAGCCTCTATACGAACATCGAGCATACAGAAGGCTTGGAGGCGGTGGCCACACAGTTACAGGTCAACAAGATCGGACAGGACCACCGACTGAGTTCCTACTACTTTTGATGAACATTGTATTGTTCAAGAATTACTTTAAGTTTGAGGATAAGTTCTACCTCCAACTAATGGGTACGGCGATGGGGTCTAATATGGCCCCATCATACGCTAACCTTTTTATGCATCAATACGAACAGACGCATATCCTCCATGACGCACCTCTGTCACAACACATTGTTGAATATATGAGCTACATTTATGATGTCTTCCTTCTATCGGACGGTACAGAAGGAGAACTGATTGCATTTGTGGATTATTTGAACCAAATTGCATCCCCCATACGGTTCACATTGACCTATAGTCCAAGTAAGGTCGTTTTTCTTGACACAGAATTATATATAACTGAAGTAGTACTTTGGATGAGAATAAATCAGAAAGATACTGATAAGAATTCACTCCTCCTGGCAACCAGCCATCATCCAATACCTCTTAAGAAAGGGTTACCTTACTCCCAGTTTCTTAGAGTGTGCCGGATTACTAGTGATAATGGTAAGCGTGATCAAGCCCTTGTGAAAATGTATAAACGATTTGAGGAGAGGGGATATGAATGTAAGGACCTTGATGCAGCACTTAAGAGAGCCAAGGATGTCACCAGAGAACAGCTCCTGCTGCCCTCTTCGAATGCACAGAAGCAAAATAGGTTCCATGTCACTAGTACATTTAGTACTGGATCAAGAATGATTAAGACATCGATCCAACAACACTGGAATATATTAGCGAATGATGCCACAATTGGCAAGAATTTTGAGCGTCCCCCACTATTTTGCTACAGAAGAGGGCGAAATATCGGCGATACATTAACTAGAGCAGACCTGGTGGAAAAATATGGTAAACCTACAACTTGGCTGAGTAAGAAAAAAGGTGTCTTTAAATGCCATGGATGCACCAACTGCCAATACCTTATTCTTGGCACGCAGTATTCACATCCCCATAGTGGCAAACCACGCATTATTCAGGACTATATGAACTGTGAAAGTAGATATGTTGTCTACTTTATCCAGTGCCCTTGCAGACTATATTATGTCGGTAAAACGACGCGCATGCTAAAGGAGCGGATTAGTCTGCATAGATCATCTATTAGGAAGGCATTGGCCGACAACACTGGATTGGAGGACCATAAATTGCAATCAGTTGCGAGGCACTTTAAAAACTTTAAGCATAGGCTTGCAACGCTGATGTGCATGGCTTTTATGCAAGCGCACACGTCCATTCGTGGTGGTGACAGAGGAAAATTATTACTGCAATTGGAAACAAAGCTCATCTATGAACTTGATACTATGGCACCCAGAGGACTTAATGAGGATTTTAAACTGGGTTGCTTTTTGTAGCAACAGTAGTATCACTTTAGTGAGATACATTTATGAGTTAAAGTTGGGGATCCCACTGCCATCTGTCACCTCTGTGTAGTTAGAATTATCCGTTTCTGTATTCATCTTTGGGCTTATTTTTGCCTTATTATGTGACCCCATTTTTGCTCCTTAGCGCCCCTTCCCCTCCTTCCTTCCCTTCATTCCCCTTCCCCCCCCCCTTCACCCCCTTTCCCTCCCTCCATCTTCCCCTTTCCCCTCCCCCCTTTCCCTCCCATCCCCCTTTCCCTCTTCCCTTTTCCTCCACTCCCCCTTCCTGTTCCTTCCTTTCCTTTATGTCTGCTTTTACAACTCTAACAAGCAAATCTGCATTCACTATTCATTTCTCTTGGTATTATGTTAGAGTGATATTAGTATATTTATTGTTGTTGCACTATTGATATTGATGTTTATTAATACTGTGCATCTGGAGTATATATTTTCACCTCTTCATGTGTTTTTAATACTGCACTTTCATTTAGGTTACAGGATCTGTTGCTGCTGGTGATGTGACGTCATCATGTTCAAACGGCTCAGTGCCCCTGCTCCCTATTGCAGTCTGCTTCTGCTTACACTCCCATGGTTACAGACGCTTTAGTTGCATCGCCATGGCAACGGGGGATGCCTTAGAATGACTGGTGTGCTCACTGGCTCCACCCGCAGGTGCACATGTGCGGTGTGTCTGGCATTGATAGCTAAGTGTAAACAGAGGAGTGGTGAGGCTGGGCTGCTGCACAGTGATGACAGGGCTCCCATGCGCCTACAGTACTCCCGTTTTTAATTACAATCAGCTGGTTCTTGATTATGCACACAGGTGGGTGATGGGTATATATGTTTTCCTTGGGCAGTGTTCTCCAGCACGCCCCTGAGGAAGGTCCTATACAGGACCGAAACGTTGGATTTATATGTGCCTGCTTTTTTTCAAATACACTTTTGCAATATACCTTGAGTGCTGTTTTTTGTCTCCTTGGTGGGACACCTGGTTTCCTGTTATTTTTGTTGAACAAGCACCTATTTCTTTAGAGCCTTTGAAGTGCCTGCTGTTATCTTTATATATATATATGTACCATACGATACCGGTTGCAACACGACATCAAGGGACAGCACGCAGGTAAGTAAATCATAAATTTTCTATATTTGATAGGAGATTGGTCAAGGTGAAGGCCTTAAATAAGAGAGAGATGTTCTAGGTGTTTTCTCTGGACACTTTGGCCCCAGCCAGCATCAATGTCGACTGGTAACTTCAACATTTTTTACATTAATTACCATATGTCTCTTTTTCCTGCTTTTTCTTTCCCACTTTTCCCTTCTTTTCCCCTTTCCATTCTTTTCTTCATTCCTTTCTTTTCTCTTTCCTTCTCTCCCCCTCCTCCCCCCTTTCTCTCCCCCCTCCCCCCCATTCCTCTTCCCTTCTTTCCCTCCTCTTCCTTTTCCCTTTTTTCCTATTTTTTTCTTCTTTTTTCCTCTCTTTTTCTTTTTCTTTTCTTCACTTTTTTCTATTCCATGATTTTAGGTTTATTTATTGTTAGTGATGTTGGACATGTACAACCATTGGATATATAGTATTATATGAATATTATCCAAGGGATAGGTATTATTTAATCATTTAAGAGTCCAAGATGGTCATTGGTATAGATGACCTATTGCGACAACATATTATCAGTAGGGTAAAACTAACCTGTCTCACGACGGTCTAATCCCAGCTCACGTGCCCTATTAGTGGGTGAACAATCCAAATATTCATTTTTTGTGCTTGGTCTATATATTATCCTTATTATAAATATGTGTTTTTCATTATTTACATTTTTGATTGATACATTGTATGATAAAATATTAATCCCTATATACACTTGTGCCAGTTAGTATAAGCAATATATTGTGATGATCTAATATTCAGTATTTTGTTTTTAACCCTTTAGTTCACTCTTGGTAGGAGTGAGTTTTTATTGTCACACAGTCTTTGGCAAGCGGTTGCTGGAATTCAGGGCTCCCTGTTTCTACTCAGTATCCTGTACCTTTATTTACAAATAGTGTGAAAAGTTCAATTCTTCCACATTGTTTTCACATACTGTGTGTGTATATAGTATCCATTTTTTTCCCTCACCCTGTCATGTACTATTGTTTCCAGCAAGCAATGAGTTAAGCCCAGTAATAATCAAATTGAGAGCTTTTCATTGGTTGCTCAGCCGTCACGTCACAGGGAAGTAGAAGTCTTGGTATTTCCCTGTGTTCCCTGCTTGCGCAGAGGAATCGGCTGTTTTCTGTGCTGTTATTATTCAGCTTCCCGGTCAGAGAGGGGGCGGGTTGACTCTCATAGGTGGAGAGCGCCGATACGTCACCATAGGAGGAGGGAATTATAGGTATTTAAATTTTATGTGTGTTGTATTTACTATACTCTTTGACAAAGGCCCGTTGCGGCTGAAACGCGTCAGAGTTTTGCTGTTGCTGTTTTTATGTGCCAATAAATCTTTTTTGTACACAGTTCCTGCAAGTTTGGTCCCACGCTATTTTTCCCAGGCAGATGCACCGCCATCCACAAATTTTCTGCATTATATTTGATAGAAGACACAACAACCAATATTTCGGTCCCCAAGTGGACCTTTCTCAAGGTGGTGCACCACCTTGAGAAAGGTCTCACTGGGGGACCGAAATGTTGGTTTTTGTGTCATCATACAAATATAGAAAATGTATGATTTACTTACCTGCGTGAACTTATTTACTTGCAAATGGTGTGCCGGCTGTGCATTGGATTATAAATATATATATATATATATACCCCTGTATATATAGAAAGAAAATTGCACAGAAGCGCACAAGGGATGGAGTTAATAACAGACAAGTCATTTGTAATTCAAACAAACACACCATAAATGTGCTGTCGAGATCCAACCCCTTCTCAGCTCAAAAGTATATAAGTCAAAAATGCCAACAGAATTAATAGCCATACATTGGTCTCTTAAAGATAATGTCTAGGAAAAAATACCTATCACATACAACAAAAAACATTCAATGTAAAAAGTGAACAAAGAAAGTACTAACACCCAAGGGGATTTGAATGAAAACCGTCATAGAAGGACTACATACCCAGCTGACAGGGGAGACGGACACTTACACTAGGGCAAAGGTGGGGGTCCACAGATGACCGCACAGGATCCGGATCGCGGCACAGCGGCAAAGGTGTAATGCAGAGTCCAGATCTTCCTTCAATTTCAACTCCAAAATAACTCTTGCAGACACTTGTGACACTTATGATGGGACTCTCTTGATGTTACACAGCCAACTTACACTGGGGGGCCTATGCAGAGAGCAGCGAATTTTAAAATTGGCGAATTTATTAAAAAGTAGCTTTTTGGAGAGTTTTAATCTCATATGCAGAAAAGTGCGATATTCTGCTATGTTTAACATGGATGCGTGTGGCGAGTTTAAATTGGCGAGATGCGCGCTTCAGAAACGTGTTAAAACACAATTCGCGCCTTTTTTTGTTCCCTTTGCAAGGGCCGCGAGCGGCAGTTTTTTTCTGGCGAGGCAAAACGGAGACAATCGCCCATTTATTGGGCGCGAAACAGCCGCTAGATGCCATTCGCGCACTCTCTGCATTAGGATATTTTTAAAAACTGGCGAGATTGAGGTTCTCGCAGCCGCGAGGCGAGTTGTTACAAATAGAAAAGAAAAATTGGCCGCGTTTTCGGAACTCGCCATTTTCTGCTGCTTTCTTGCGCGATTTTCTCCAAAAAAGGGCGAATTTCGAAATGCGCTGCTCTCTGCATAGGCCCTAAGTGTAAGGATCCGGATCTGGTGCGGTCATCTGTGGACCCCACCTTTGCCCTAGTGTAGTGTCCGTCTCCCCTGTCAGCGGGTATTTAGTCCTCATGGCGGTTTTCATTCAAACCCCTGGGCTGTTAGTACTTTCTTGTGTTCACTTTTACATTGAATGTTTTTTTTTTGTGTATGTGATGTATTTTTCCTAGACATTATGTTAAGAGACCATATGTATGGCTTTAAATTTCTGGGCATTTTACTTTTCTTTTTGAGCTGAGAAGGGGTTGGATCCCTCTCAGCACTTATGTGTTTTTTTATTAAAATATCTGTTATAACTCCATCCCTTTGTGCGCTTCTGTGCAATTTTCTTTCTTTGTTCTCAGGGTGTCCTCCCCCCTCTTGGGGGGGATCACCTCTGAAGTGGGACGCCTCTGGGAAGGACGCTCCTGCACTGCAGGACAGGGATTATTCCAACAACTATCACTTTCGTGCAGCACGAGGCGGCACTGAATATTCGTACTTCCTGTATATATATAATATATTTATATATAGTAGTATCTATATAGATATATATAAGTATATATATATTGGTTGTATGTGGGTGCCACGACATGTGGCTTGGTCCCAGGCTTGCATGGCTTGTATCTGGATATAAAATCGAAACATCCTCAAAGAGAAAAAGTTTTCTTGTAAGATTCTTTTTAGGCAGATCTACAGAGCTGAGCATCATGTGACCCTGTGTGTGTATAGGGGTCATGATCATTCTAACCTAAGTCTTGACTGCAAAAACACATCATCTATATGAGGAAGATGATGGTATAAAAGAGTATGTCAAATTCACATCAGGGTGGACCAATAAAAATCTCGTCGGAACAGGAGGCAGAGGCATGTGAACTTTAATAAAAATTGTGATGTATCTGACTAAGATTTCAGAACAAGTTGACCAGGGGCCTGTGCGATCCTAGATGTTTGTACCAAAAAGATGGGTGCACGGTTGGGAAACATGGATCCTAGGTTCTTAATGAAAACTTTTAGGTAAGTGTAAAAACACACTGGGATATAACGGATACTTTTTTTGACAAAGATACTCTTTTTTGTAGTTTTACACCACCAGTCATTGCCAAGATTAAGCAAGGCTAACGATCCTATTTCACCACCTCTTTGGGGGAAATCAGGTCGTAAGTACAAAACTTTTTTTATAAGAAGCTCTCATCCACACTTCTCAAAAATCTCTATTTATAATCCTCCGGGATTCACATTACCAGTTGCTCTACCCTTTCATGGTGGTTTAAAGTATATATATCTTATCCAATTCTAATCACTAGTGAGTGGTCCTTACTTTAACTTGTAAAGTGTATCAGTGTTTAAATACCTTTCCTTGTTGTGTTTAAAAATGTCAATATCAGTTTTACCTGTAAGATATAAAGTCTTAATCAACATGGTTTTGAGGGGAGGGAGGGGAGGGGGTTTAACAAGTGCTTCAAGTAGTCTTTAAACCTTCAGTCAGTAAATGAGAGCGGTGTAATCCATTCTACCCTCAGTTGAACTAACCAGGTCCTCAAGGGGGTAAAAGACAAAAAAAACAACGCGCACAACTCAATAGTGAAGTATATCAAAAAAACTTTTAAGGATGTTTAAAAGGGGGTAATAAATGCTGCGTGCATCCAAAGGGATTAGAATAAAGCATGTGCGTGTACTCATAACAAGTTATCCCCAATGGCCGGTGGCAGGAGTAGGCGATTGTGGAGGAAAACCTCAGGTAGGTTATACATCTCCCACTACCGCTCCAGGTATTAGTATTTGACTCAGTTGTTGTAAGATGGCATCACCAGCATGCAGGTCTCTCAGCGCTGTTGTTGTTGTACACGTCCGTGATCGATTAGCAGAGGATCCGCTTACGCGATAAACAACCCCCTGTGTGTGTTTTTGATCAAGTCTCTCGGTTCCCACGGGAGTTAAGCCTGGCACGAGCAGGAGGTTACCAGTCCTCGTCTCCCCCCTTAGCGAGCCCGTCAGATCGACAAGACATTGCACCAGGCGGCCAAGCGTTTAGATCGTCACGTATTTTGATGGGCGTATCTCCAACGGAGGAGAAACACAGAGGTAAAAGTCTCTTGTGCAAATGCACACAAAGTGGCATAAAAGATTGACGCCTAAGCAGTAATCCGACGCGTTTCGTATCTGGATGATACTTATGCAGGTTCGGCGTAAAATCATTGGCATTCTTGGCACTTATACCCGCAACCTTTTTCCCACAATTGTGCGAGCTCAATAGGACAGGGATCACCCATATGGAATGGGTGCAGATAGCAGGTCAACCTGAGTATGGTCACGGGAGGTCCTGCTTGGCGTGGTGATCTCGTGCGCCGAACAGCACCCACGAGCGTAGTAGAGGGAATCAAAGGCACGAGGCAGGGCCGGTCAAGGCGGCAGGCAAAAGGCGAAGTCAGGTACCAGCAGGGGTCCGGAGGTGGCAGGCAGCAAGTTAGGTACAAGCAGAGGTCCGGCACGAGAGACTGGAACAGGACAATCGGGGCGCAGGACAGGACTTAATAACAAGGCATGGGAAGAGAACGTGGGAGCAGGATAACCAGGGACAAACCAGATTACTAGCAAGGCTTTTAACTGTGAGCAGACTTTCAAACAAACATACATTACAGGTACAGGAAACAGGTCAGTGATCAAAGACAGTGCATGAGCAATACTGTAGGCGTCTGACTAGCAAGCAAAGCAAAAGCAACAGACGGAAGCAAGTCTTAAAGGACCAGAGGACGGAACAACACAGAAAGACAGACAGACCAGAGGAACCCAAGCCAATCAAGGACAGCAGAGCACCCAGTGTGACAAGGAGAGCTGAATGGCTATGCAGGAAGGTGTCTAGGCGGGAAGATCCTGACATGTCCTCCCCCCTGCTAACAGAGCGGTCTAACGCGGACGATTCCTCAGGCTCTTCCAGGGAGGCACTGATGAAATTGCACTCAAGGTGAACACGCCACCTCGGTGCTGTCAGTTGAGGCAAGGGTACACTCCACAGGTCATTTGGTGCAGCAAAGGAACTCCATGGCGTGCGTGTCAACCAAGCCCAAGCACGGGGGCAGAGAAGAGTCCATGTCATCCTCCTGACAACCCTCACGGGGACGTCAGCGTAGTAGGGCAGGTGTTGGCCCTGATAAGGCCGACTCGAATGGCCTTCGACAACACTCCAAGTTTTGCAGGACATAGGGATCAGCAAATACTCCGTACAACCTTCCAGGCTCTTCAGGGAAAATCTTGATGGAAGGCCAATCTTAATTACATCAAGTCTGATGGGAAATCTGTGAGAGGTGCATTTATACTTAATAGCAAAGCGTTGGCATCAGCATCAATAATTTAGGCATAGCAGGAACTTCACCAGGGATCCGTCTAAGTTCATAGCGGGTGGATCGGACACAGATACATCAGTGCTCTTCACATGCGGCAGAGGGGAACATATTCACTTTCCGTGTGTCTCTTTTTGTGACCCAATATAGCTCTTTTAGTTTTGGAACTGGAAAACGTCCCCATAGGAACTATCAGACTCCATTGGCCAGGAGTCATGGACATCTAGGAATCGTGGGTCAATCACAACTGCGGAGTGCAGACTTTTCACATGTAGTACGTGATAAACATAGGCATTGCACGCACCATGGTCGTCCTTTTGTGGACTGCCGTTTTGTGTGTATCACCTACAGTGTCGCATTAAGACCGCTATTTGAATTTTTCAGCTACTAGGAAGCTTGTCCTTCTGCAGCTTCTTTTCCCACTCAATTGGCAGTTGCAGTTGCGGCTTTTTGGGAGTGTGAGTCGCGACCACTATCTCCCACTGAACTCGAGTAAAGCTTAAATTAGTTTCATCTTCTTCATTTCTGATCTGCAGCTGCCGGGTACTCCTTCGGGCATGTCAGCTCCAGCTGCTCAGCCCGGACCTTTGCACGGGCTGTGGGTCCAATAATTTGCAGCATCGCCATTTTGACCTCCGATAGCGCTGGTGTCAGGCAAAGCCACACCTACTACTAAGATCTAAGAACACACAGGTGAACTGCTCATTTCTATACCTCATTTTCTGTCTTATGGGCATAGCGTTGTGTACTACCTGAAAGACTGCACGACGACATTTTGCGCCTGCAGCGCTGTGAGCTGCTGAGAGTGGGGTGCTCGCTGTCTAGCTTTAGCTCTCTTCCCTCCAGCGAGGCTCCTGTTATTGCTCAAAAACGTGAGTGCGCTTCAGATCTCCTCATTCTGTCTTGGGGACACAATGGGTACTCAAATAATCTGTGCATACTACGTTAATTTGTAGGCAAGTCTGGACAACTTTCTTCCTGCAGACTCGCTGGCTGTATTCTCAGCATTACCCCTTTCTCTTTGCGTGCACTGCAGTGATGTGTACGCAGTTCTCGCAGCTGCTCTGCAGCATATTTTCTGCTTGTGTGCGCCGCTCCAGGGAGAACAACTTCGTTCTTGCAGCAACTCTCTCTGCATCTGCATGCTTCTGCACCCGTCCTAACTTTTCCTGGTGCCAACGTTTCTTCTCTCTCCTAAGTTCATGAGACTTCTTATCTCCTTCCACTGACTGGACATATGAGATTCTTGCTCTGGGTTACCATTTCAAAATCCACTGCTATTAACCGCTTCGACAGAGCTCTCTCAACAGAACGTAGTTCTGTGTGAAGTGCAATTCTTCTCCTCAAGGCTTCCAGTTTTGGGCCAACTTGAGCCATGTAGAAACATCGGTATACTGCGCTATATGAGCATAGGCCTTCTCATCTTACTGTACAGGATTGACCCTTTGTCCCTCTCCAACATGCTCTCTGTTCGTTTCCTCCTGGAAGGAACACACTTTAGCCATATGCTGGAAGATAGACCAGCTTGTAGTGCAGTCTTGGCCTCTTGCCCCTTATCTAAACGATTCATAAAGACAATCAATCGCTTTCGTGTGCACTGGAAAGCGTCTGAGTAGGGGCATCTCTTCGTTTCTTCCACTATTCTTGGGATACGGATCGTCGGAGTTGCCCTTAAGCTTGCACATCTCCTCTTTCATTCACAATGCGACCTGAGGTTAAATTTTCAGTCTTAATTCTTCGCAAACTTCCATCACCACACAGTAACCACTGCCTCCCATTCTCTTCTTCTTCTTCCTTGCTTTGAGAAGTTACAAGAATCAGTGGTACTGTTTTCACATTTACTTGCCAAGAGATGTTTTGAGTGGGAGCCTAATTAACCACACTTCCCAAGAAAACCAGTACACGATGAGATGTGTTTTTAAAACAGAAGCATTTAGAGATGAACCACAGGAATATTAGTAAAACCAGAGAGACCACAAGATAGGAGAGCTTGACCCTTATGACGTTAGAAATCAGTCACAGAGATTATAAATGCAAGGGAAAAAACATAGGACAAGAACCCTGCCAGTTATATCTGAATCTTTTAGGCACTAAGGCGTAGGGATATCCATCAGACAAGAACAGAAAACCTGCATTACAGTTACATCTTAAATTTATGCATCCAGGGTTAAGGGAATATCATTATAGACCAAGAAAACCTGCAAGTTACATCGTAAATCTTTATGCACAGGTCGTAGGGAGATCAGCTAAGACAAGAGAAAACTCTGCAGTTTTACATCTAAATCTTTATGCGTCAGGCGTAGGGATATCAATTAGACACAAGAGAACCTGCAGTTGAATCTGAAACTGTTGTATCAATGCATATAGAATATCAAGCATAGACAGCCACGGAAAGACTAATCGCAGAGAACACTTGTAGTTAGATCTGAAACTTTTGACATAGGAATATCAGCCAGAGAACCCTGCAGTCACATCTGAACCCTGTTTATATCAGCGCGTAGGGATATCATAGTTGCACGCAGAACAAACTGTTAGGGGAACTTGCAGGTAAAACTGAAACTCTGTAAGAACCAACATATGAAAAACTGAATAGATGAGCAAGAAAATACAAGTTGATGTAGCAACAAAATAATTGGGAGCACTTTTGGTCTTTTGAAATGAAGACCCACCTCGCTTACAGCAGGTAAATCAGGAGGTAGACCGTCTATAAATACGAAAAATGTGAGTGTGAAAATCTGCAGTGGCCCACCCACACTTCAGAGACAATTTCTATGTCCAGGTAATGAGAAAAAGAGTCTGCAAAATGGCAAAAACAGGTAACTGCAGGAAGGGTTTTTTTTTTTTTTTTTTTTTTTTGGTAAAAGGGTAATGCTTCTCAGGGAGAAGTGGACAAGACAACAAAACACCTTGCTAGCAAACCTTTGGCAAAAATAACATCTCAAAGAAAGCTGCCTAGTCGGTAGCAACAGTTCTAGTCTCAGCAAAAAGTGTTTTTTCGTTATGACCGCAATAATTCTTGCAGAACACTCGCACAACACAAAAAAACCTTTCAATCCCAACTTTGTTCTCCAAAAAAGAACACGAAAGTACTATCTTCACATGCGGATGTGGTCTGCTGCAGCAGGCAGGAAAAGGGTGCGCGAAGACAAGAATCTGCCAAGCGAAGCCAGAAGTGGCCTTGCTTTTCTGTCCACGGAGACTCCTTTGGGCGGGTAGGATCTCGTGGCCGAACAGCACGGCGTAGTAGTGGTCACAAGCAGATTCCTAGGCAGTCGGAGCAGGCCAGCGAAGTCTGTACTAGCAGGGTCCGAGGCAGGTGCCAGGCAGCGAAGTTGGTACAATCAGAGGTCGGCAACTAGGAGACTGTAACAGGACAGCGGGGCAGTACAGTGGACTAAAACAGATCAGGACTGAGACGGGGAGCAGGAGATTACATGGACACAGCCGATTACTAGCAAGGTCTTTTACGTGAGCAGAACTCAAATACAGGTACACGGTAACGGAAACAGTTCAGGATCAAAGACAGCTGAGCATCTGTAGGAGTCTGACTAGCAGCAAAGGCAAAAAGCCACAGACAGGAAGCAAGCTAAAGGACAAGACAGGAGAGCAACAAGAAGACAGACGACAGAGGACCCCAAGCCACGAAGACGCATCACACACCAGTGGAGACAAGGAAGCTAGGGCTAGTCCAGGAGGTCTAAGGAATCCGGACAGTATGACATTGAATCTACATGAATTAATTTAAAATCATTTCTTTAATACACAAATTAGTCACAACAAGCTACAAAAAAAAATACTAATGATTATCATCTATCATAGATAAACACACAAACTGATGCTGAACAAACAATCATCTATACTAGGCTTGCTACCGTATTCAATGGACCAAATTACGACCCGAAATATATATTGGAATCAGCAGAAATTAGCTAATCAAACTTTGATTAAACTTAATGAAAATTCAATAAAAGTTCAATAAAAAGCCACCTATCCATCCCTTCATTAACACTTGCGGGACCATGCAGTCCAATTTGTGAATCCCATAGGCCTCCCTAGCTAATAATGCCTTGACCTATCTCCTCCCCTTCTATCCAGGGGCCAAAAAATGTTTAATTGCCCTTTAACGTAAGGTCAAGAGGTCTCTTGTGATGATATTTCAGATATTGTCTTGATCGGCACTATTTTTATCATACCATTCTTAATAAATTGCGGATATGTTTCCGTATGCGATTTTAACATTTCGTTTGGTCCTTCCATAGACTGGAATCCACAACGAACATTCAGGAGGTAAACTATGTACATAAATTACATGTAATAAAAATACCTCATGTGGAATTTCTCATTCAAAGACTTAGCGACAACGTCTTACTTCTTCATCATATATTTACAAATTGAACCTTACTACAAATGAAAATTGCCCATTGGTTTCGTACCAAGCCATCCAATAGTAGACATTGATACCTTGTTTTTGCCCGACATCATTCGGGCTAAGAGCGTTTTAAATTACTACTGGCTTTCTGTAATAAATCCTAGGTCTACCGCCAAACTGTTTTGCCCAAACCGGTCAACTACAGAGAATGGTAGACCTAGATTTATTTATAGAACAGCCATAATTTAAAAAACATTAAATTGTAAAAAATTTAAAAATTGCATACTCCAATACCGTCTAAAAACTTAGTTTGGGCGTTTGCGAGCTATTGTCTTGGAAGTCTAATATTTTAGCAGTTTCACAACCTACGTCTTAACACAGTCTGCGTGTGCGCTGGCGCAGTAATTGGTAAATTTGCATATTTACTGTATACATTCATTTGCAGTGCTTATTGTCTCATATTGAAAAATTTTTGAAACGCATATTTGTACAGTAACTGTAACAGTATCACATTTCGGCGTATACAGCGCTTCCCTCGCTCCGCCCCCACACACACCAGGATAAATGTACTTACTGCAGCTGCAGGGTTATTTCAACCTTCTTACTTCTCTACAGTGTCAGTAGCACCTCTTCCCACACCATCTATTAAAGTTAGTTTCAAATCCCTGTTGAATTTTGTTTCTTTCTGGTTTCAACCACATTCCTGTTGAAGTTGAGATTACTGCACATGCCTGTTAAATTCACCACTGCTTGCTTGAGTGAGTGACCAAAGAACACGAAACATTTGTCCCTCATTTTTTTTATTTTTATTTTCTCCACATCCAGAAAACATCTTATATTAATCATATTCAATCGGCTGTCGCTTTTGACGGCGACCTGTGCATTGGACTGCCCATGGTTGATTTGTGTGCTTTTTTATGTACGTTTTGGGGTATAGGGATCATTTATTATATGACTGCCTTTGAAATTTGGTCATTTCCTTGAACTGCTGCACACACAGCTAATCCTTCATACAGCTGTACCCTGTACCCCCCCCCCCCACGCACACACACAAAGCTCGCTCGATGATTTGAAACTCTTATCGACGACACCTCTACAGAGTCATTCATTTTCTTCTGGAAGCTTGCCATTGTTTTTTTTAATCCATCCCTAACCGAGCGTCACTTCCTGCACCTCTGTAGTCCTCTTTGAGGATGGGACGTACGTAGTGATTATTACTGCGCATGACTCACCCAACCCACCCCCCCCACTCTTTTGAGGCTTTTGTTTACGGTACGCTTTGAACATCCCTTCTCGAATTTGATATGTAAATCTGATTTGCACAGCACTGGGGATTTGAGCGTTATAACAAAACATTAACTGATTCATGTTTGTTTTGTCATTCTTTCTTTTTCTTTGGTGTACTGTAGGTGTGGGGGGGATGTTGGTCATGAATTAGATTACTCATGAATGTAATAATATTTATTTATTTTATCAGAACAAAAAAACAAATATAAAATTATCATGAATAATACATAATGGCGTCTTATTAAGTATTCTGTCCTCAGTGAATGAGGGCCGGTTGATGCTCATAATAATCACAGATAATTATATTAATTATAATATATAATATATAATATATAATTTGAAATGTATATAGAGTACTTAATTTTTTTCCGTCTTTCTCTTCCTCATTCCTGGGGTACAGTACAGTAGTTCATTGAGAGAGGAGAGGTTTTGTGTACATCATGACTTGCAGTTTAGATACTGACACTTAACTGTACAAACGTTCCACCGACTTTACACATGCCCCCCTTCTCAGGCCACATCCTTTTTTCTGAAAAGACAAGAAACAAAAACATTAGTGCAGTTATGTGCATACTGTTTATGGCATTGTGTGCTGTGTACTACTGTCAACTACTCTATACTGGAACTACTTTATACTGTGGACTACTGTTAAATTACTCGTAAACCAGATGGCTTGTGCTCCTCTCGGAAAGAAAAAATTGGGCAGTTAAGGGGCATACTTATTATGGCATTGTGTAACGTATAGCTACTCCATATGGGACTACAGTATGCAGTTAGTACTGTAAACTAATCTATACTGGTACTATACATGGAACTATGTATACTTACTTCTGACTACTATGAAAGAAAAGCTGTGCCTACTTACCTTTAGCATACTGTTACTTACCTACTACAGTACAATTACTATACCTACTACCCTTCCTGATGCTTGCCATTCGCGCCGATCCATGGGCACACATTCGCAATATGGTGCCATAGATTTTTGCCATTGTTCCACGTGAGTACTTCGTTCCAAAACTCAGTATCCTTGCGCTCCAACCAATCCTGTTGGAGGGTTTCACGACTTTTTCGGATATGGTCCTCAGCTGATGGCCAGACCTTTCGATCGGATTGAATAGTCTGGGCGATCTGTCTTGGGAGGGAAAAAAAGAGACAATAGCTTAAAGAGGTACATACACGAAAAAACAGTGGGAAAAATGAGAACTGTTGTCTTCATTCACCCGTTGATATCGCTGGTTGACGCGGTTGGCTCTATCTTTTTCCTGGTAGAAACGGTGAACATCCGGAACTTCACGTTGTGTATTCCACAATCTCAGCACAATTTGTCTTGGAAGAAAGCTTTATTCATGATTCCACTATCACAAGAAAAAAAAGTGCTCAAAACTGCACCTAGTACAGTACAGTGCGGAGCAAAATCGTGTGAAATACGCTGAGTACGCTCTGTAATGACAAGGAATAAAATAATTTTAGAGGTACAGTACGGTTTCTTAACAACAATTTTCCTCCTGTACTGTCCAGTCTTAACCTCCCACATCCAATTTCCATCCAATTCTGGCGTCTCATCTTCTTTTTATGCGGTCTCGTATACATTGAAATTGTGATTTCCTGCAGAGTGTAATTTTGACCCTTAATGCACTCTTCTCATCATTTCTCCTCACTTATTTGTCGACCAGAAAGTTTTGTCTCCCTACAATTTACGAAAAACAACATCCGTTAAGGTTGCAGTGCAGTGGCCCACAAGCACAGCAATCATTTGCTTACATAGTATACAATGAGATGATCTACACAATCTTGTTTTATTAATATGGCGGCAATATAAACATATCTATACTTTTGTTAGATAAATATACAGAAATAACTAAAAATTCGATAGATCTGACACAATATTTGTTGTTAATTATATGCAGCAATATAAACAATATCTTTCCTGTTGTTACTAAAGAATATACCGAAATAACGATAAAATTAGATAATCTACATAATATATTGTTCTATTAAGAGCAGCAATATAAACAATATATATACTGTTGTTATAAAAATTCCGAAATACCTTAAATTAGATAGATCTATCACATACAGTATATTGTTCATTAATAGCAGCAATATAAACAATGATAGATATACTGTATTTAAGTTTATACATATCTTATCGTTTAGTTACCGTTGGTGTCCCTCGTTTGTTGTTTGGTTTTTCGTTGCATGAATAGGCACACGGTTGTTGATGCACACTAGGCCAGAAGCAGCTAACCATCGTTGATATCGAATTCGTTGTCCGCTCGTTTACATCTCCTTAATCCTCATCTGATCCTTTGAAATCTTTTAACAGGCATTGCTAGCGGTAGAAAGAAATAACAAACACAGAATGTATATTCATGATTATTCGATGTGTAATTCATAGTGCATTGAATCCACCAAATGGATGGTGTTTTATACGTTACATGACACATTAGAGTAAATACACCACTTTCATCAACCTTTACCTCGTCGCAATGCATAAAAGGTTACAACCCTTTGCATAGCCCACCACCTCAATGATCTTTATCTGACTTGCCTTGTCCAATCTGCAATTGTTCCATCTGCTTCATGATCAACCCCGCAGTCTACGGAGCGGAACCCACTCACCTCTGGCCTTGCCTGTTGCCTGTCATTCAACAAAGCGAAAGGCGGCGGAGCGCGACAGCCCTTTCCAAGCTAAGGCCAAGCGACAGGCTAATGCTAATAAAGATAACCTTCTGTCCTGCTACCCCAAAGGCTAAGGGTTTTACAAAACACATAATCCTTATTGTGTAAGGAATAAATTCGTGATTGTAACCTGCAGGCCACTTCCTCCTCGTTTATGCTTCGACGCGCTGCCGCCACTCTCCCTCCCATAAACCCACAGGCCATCTTTCACGCACTGCTCTTCTACTCCGCTGCCGCGGTGCCCTGAATCCACGGGTCACTTTCTGCACCTCCATTGCGCGTAGTATACAACTCTGCCGCTTCTTGCCCGGAAATCCACAGGTCACTTCTCCATCCCTCTTCGCGCGCTGGGCCGCTTCTCCTCTCCCGAAAACCACAGGTCCACCGTGCCTCCACCCTTCTTTTCCCCTTTTCTGGCGACGCTGCCGCTTCTCTCCTGGTAACCGCCCATCTCATATCCATAGCACCCATCTCACCCATATGTCCACAGAACGCCATGCGCAAGAACCAGCTCTGTTAGACCACATGCTTAATGGGATAAGTGTGGATCGCTCCCGGGAACTCATTGTGTCTGGCAGGATAGATCATGCTTCTGAACCATGGGCTAAAATTAGGATCACGGATGCATAAGATGATCAATGATGGAGAAGATAGAGACGTGACATAGCGGGGATTACTCATTTGCTCGGTGTTCATGCCCCTGTATCCCGCTGCCAGAGCAGGAAGGCGGCCTGAAATTGATGAATGGAAACCTTCGACACCCTCCTCAGCAATCGCACCCCTCCCGCCACCAAAGATTTTTGTACATGTGATGACGTTGAGGAGAATAACCTGACAACCCCCGTCAAGACCACGCCAGGACACAACAACCGGCTACCATTCAGGAGAAAGCTTCCACCCAGACACCACCCTCAGCCCTCGCCACACAGCACACCTGCTCACAAAGCCACCCGCTCCCAAACCCACCTACATACTCTTGCATCGAGACTTGCCCTAATCATCCTGCCTAGCTGCCCAATCCACTCTCAGGGAGAAGAATAGGGTGATAAGTGATGTTAAACCCCAAATATGCCATGTTATTTAAGCACTACTTGTCCGACTTGGTGTTCTTGATTGGCCTACAAAGTGAACTATGAAAGGAATCCGAAAAAAGGCCGCTTCCTGATAATTTAATAAAGACTATTGTGGCGGAATGCGCCGCTTTTTTCAATTTTACAGAGCCTGTAATAAAAGCCGTTCGAGACGGCATTAATGGCATTTTTGCGCCATACATGCATCGCCCTGAAGGACATCTGTTGGGGTACGCATTTGCGTGAGTGTTCAACTGTTTGTTTATTTTTGTAAATGTTTGTTCCAGTCCCCGAGGGCCGCAAACAGCCCAGTTTTCAAATGGTTATCCTGAAAACCGGGCCGGTTTGCGGCCCTCGAGAACGGAGGTTGCTCATGGCCTGACTGACTGTTTCTGTACACCATCCTGTCCTATCTGTAAATGTTTTGACTTCTGTAACTTTAATAAAGGAGATTTGCGCTTTTAAATGTTCTGAATGAAGAATTGTTTTTATCACACCCACACTGCTGATGTAAATGTTTTGACTTTCTGTACATAAATGTTTTTCACTGCACGTCAACCACTACACTATTGATGTGTTGAATTGCTGTGCACTTAAAATGTTTTTACACTTGTACAGTCTTTGTAAATAAATGTTTTTGTACTTACTTCCACCAATAAAGAAAATGTTGATGCATACGTTTTTTTATTTCTCGGGTGTTATTATATGGGAATATACGTTAAACAGGAGGCTACCTAACTTTTTCCTTATCCACGCTTCCAACATGAGGAGCGCGAAAATTTGTAAAAGTTCATAGTTTTCATAACTACTGATACATGGGAAGACAACGTTGCCATCTTATCACTGTGTGCATTAATCGCGGCCCTATTAATTAGCGTACGTTCCTGTCGGTTTTTGGAACACGGCTGCACTTGTTTACACTCAATGGCGGGAATCTCTGGACAATAGAAACTGGTGCTTGTCTTTCTTTAATATGAAAGCCTACTCACCTCTACATTATTGTAACCTCTTCCTTCAATCCCAATGCCAATTTAATAGACCACTGTGGTATCTTTTTTAAACGAAACGCCCTGCCCGTCGGGCACATTACTGAAGCCCCATGCACATTATAATTCATGAATAAATCCTGCATCTGGCAACACGCGAAGAATTCAACTAATTAAATCCGACCATTCGCAATAACACATCAATCGTGCATCAACCGCGCATCACCGCGGCTGTGAATGCAACATAAATGCGGTATGAATGTGGCATGACGCTGTGAGTGCGTGCAGTTCGAAAAAAATCCCGGAAAAATTCGGTGATGTTGGGATAAGGGGCCGCGACAGTAGTATCACACAAATAGAGAGAACTGCCCAGAAGAGAGACGTTTTGCGTCCCTGCACTGTTTTTCGTTCATCTACTGAATCCCTGCTGGGAGGGGTCTATTGTCATTGAACCTGTCCAAATCACGCTGAAACAAATAGACATTATGGGCGGGATTTACCCATTGCATTGACCTCTGACATCATCCAGGAAGTACCTTTATTATCAGGCTCCATTGTGGTACTGGGGGGGGGAGGGAGGGCATAGTGAGATGCAGTAGGGAGGGCACAGCGAGATGCAGGAGGGAGGGCACAGCGAGATGCAGTAGGGAGGGCATAGTGAGATGCAGTAGGGAGGGCACAGTGAGATGCAGGAGGAGAGGACATAGTGAGATGCAGTAGGGAGGGCATAGTGAGATGCAGTAGGGAGGGCACAGCGAGATGCAGGAGGGAGGGCACAGCGAGATGCAGTAGGGAGGGCATAGTACGATGCAGTAGGGAGGGCATAGTGAGATGCAGTAGGGAGGGCATAGTGAGATACAGGAGGGAGGGCACAGCGAGATGCAGTAGGGAGGGCACCGTGAGATGCAGGAGGAGAGACTTCACAGGTAATGGAGGATAAAATGAACAAAACACAGATATTAAAAGAGAATGTCTCACAGCGGCAAAGGTGTAATGCAGAGTCCAGATCTTCCTTCAATTTCAACTCCAAAATAACTTGCAGACACTTTAGATATGACACTTATGATGGGACTCTCTTGATGTTACACAGCCAACTTACACTGACTTAAGTACCCTACTCACATGCATTTAACTAACACTTAAGGGAGGGGTTTGCCTAATCAAATCGGACACGCCAAATAGTTAATTAGATTGATTGGAGTCAGTATACAGCATACAGACACAAAGCTGTTTGAAGAAATTAATATATACTGCAGATCGGGTGAGAGAGCGTCTCCTCGGGGAAACGCGCAGATATACTGCAGATAAGAGAGCGTCTCCCCGGGGAAACGCGCAGATATACTGCAGATAAGAGAGCGTCTCCCCGGGGAAACGCGCAGTATAATAACACTGATATACTGCAGATAAGAGAGCGTCTCCCCGGGGAAACGCGCAGTATAATAACACTGATATACTGCAGATAAGAGAGCGTCACCCCGGGGAAACGCGCAGTATAATAACACTGACATACTGCAGATAAGAGAGCGTCTCCTCGGGGAAACGCGCAGATACACTGCAGATAAGAGAGCGTCTCCTCGGGGAAACGCGCAGATATACTGCAGATAAGAGAGCGTCTCCTCGGACAGCTCAGTGCTTCAGTTGTTTCTGCCTTTGAATTCTCTTTAACCCCTTATTTTCTGTGCCAGCGATGCTCAGAGTGACAGGATCGGTGTTAAACAGCTGTAACCGCGCTGAATTTATCATCTTTAAAATTCCATTTTAGGAAACAGTTTATTGTCCTCAAAGTGCTAAATGTCATCTTCTGTCATCTCCAGTATAACTGCATACATCCTTATGAGGAGAAGCTGTCTGTAGTATGTGTGATTCCCATAACGCAGCTCTCTGTGCGCGCCTGACACAGCTGTCACAAACATGCGTTACTAATTGTGGTGGAGACGCACATTCCCGAGTCTGTGCAGCAATTCAGAATATGTGACTCTAAGGAAGTGAGAGAGCGTGGGTGGGTGCTGGAGAGGAGTCTAATGGGAGAGAGGTAGGCGTGGTTTGGTATAGTGGGAGAGAGGTAGGTGTGGTTGGGTATAGTGGGAGGTAGGTAGGTGTGGTTGGGTATAGTGGGAGAGGTAGGTGTGGTTGGGTATAGTGGGAGAGGTAGGTGTG
>WSYH01003962.1:0-55443 GCA_036426205.1 Ascaphus truei
TTATACGAATTCCTCTGTGCTTCTTGAGCTTTCTCCATGTGTTCCCTCACTATGGGTAGGACTGCAGCAATGCGGTCCTGCATCTGGGCAACATGCTCTATTACACTTCTGTAAGGGGTAACCTCGTGTTCCCAAGTCTCTTTGGCTATATCCAGTAAGCCCCTTGGGTGTCGGCCATACAATAGTTCAAACGGGGAGAAACCTGTGGATGATTGGGGAACTTCCCTAATGGCAAATAACAGGTATGGTAACCAACAATCCCAGTTTTTCCCATCCTTATCGACCGCCCGGCGTAACATGCTCTTTAAAGTTTTATTGAACCTTTCCACTAAACCATCTGTTTGTGGATGATAGACTGAGGTTCTGAGATGCTTGATTTTTAGGAGTTTACATAGCTCTTTTGTTACTTGGGACATAAATGGTGTTCCCTGGTCAGATAAAATCTCTTTAGGAATTCCGACCCGGGAAAACAGAACTACTAACTCTTTTGCTATGTTTTTAGCAGAGGTGCTACGTAGGGGAACTGCCTCCGGATATCGAGTGGCATAATCTAATATTACCAATATATGCTGATGTCCCCTAGCAGACTTTATTAGGGGTCCTACTAGATCCATAGCAATCCGGTCAAATGGTACCTCTATTATGGGAAGGGGTACCAATGGGCTGCGGTACGCTTTGAACGGGGCGGTGATCTGACATTCTGGGCATGAGGAGCAATAATTCGTAATTTCTGCCAGAACCCCAGGCCAATAGAAGCTTCGGAGAACCTTTTCTTTTGTCTTTTCCACCTCTAGGTGTCCCCCCAATGGATGACTATGTGCGAGGTGTAATACTACGTTACGGAATGTCCGTGGTACCAACAATTGTTTAGTTGTAACTGATTTCCTTTTATCAACCCGATATACTAGGTCGTTCTCTACCTCGAAGTAGGGGTAAGCAAGTGACCTATCTGGTTGGCCAGGAGTACTATTCTGGTCCCGTATATTTCCCCTTGCTACCGCTAATGTGGGGTCCTCCCACTGGGCCTTCTTAAAACTCCCAGGACTGACCTCTAGGTCAGCGAGGGTCTTATCCGGTTCTGGGGTGGTAAGTGCCTGATCAACATCTTGATTTGGGGTATTCCTTACCAAAGTAGTGATGGGGAAGGGAATTTAACAGCACTCCTCCTTTTCCCCCTTTTTATTTGGGCCCTCGTCAACATCCATTTCTGAAAAAGGGAAAGGATTTGTTTCTTCTAATACTTCGTTATGGTCCGCTATTGAACTCTGGGCGCTATTCTGAGCGGGGGACCACATTTTTAGAAAATGGGGAAAGTCGGTCCCTATTACTGCTGCGGCCGAGTTTATTCGAGCATTTGCCCGTTCTCGGCCGCAGCAGTAAACTGGCGCGCGCCGGAGGGTGCCGGGCGCGCGCCGAAGCAGCGGAAGAGCGCCCTCCGATCGGGGCGCTCTCCCTCCCGCTGCCGGGTCCGCCGGGTCCCCCGGAACCCCCTGCCGCCGTCCCCCACATCGCGGGACACCAGGGCTCCCTCGGGGAGCCCTGGACGCGCGTGCAGGGGGCGCAGGCTCCCGATGACGCGTGACCGCGCGTCGGTGACGCGCGGCACGCCGAGGGGCGGCCACTAGCAAGCCGGGAAATCTCCCGGCTTGCGGAACCGGCCACACTTTAATAAAGTGTGTCGGTAGTGTAACACATCATGTGCCAGTTTGGGTACAATACCCACCTTGAAATCTAAAGAACCAAACTCTGTTTCAAAAAAAACATCAACAGTGGAATATTCATGATTATCCCCATGTATACAACAA
This sequence comes from Ascaphus truei, assembly GCA_036426205.1. NCBI lineage: Eukaryota > Metazoa > Chordata > Amphibia > Anura > Ascaphidae > Ascaphus > Ascaphus truei. The sequence continues at coordinate 1,806 of WSYH01003962.1, forward strand.
ACTGCCACTCTTTGTGAACTGTTAACCTGTTTCTTCTTAACGGGCAACAGGTATTCGGACACTAGTGTGACCATGCTCCCAGAGTCAAGAAGTGCCCGAACCCTCTTACCATTAACCTTTACAAATGCCCACAGATGGTTATTCAAGGGGTCCTCTGGGCTAGGGCCCATACATTGGGACCACAGCGAATAAGGTTCCACGCTGTTGCATTGCATGGGCTCATCATTTAGTGGGCAGATTTTTGCTGTGTGGCCCCTCTCATAACAATTTACACATTTAGGTACATAGTCTGTGTCCCGCTTAGAGCCTTTTCCCGGCTCCCCATGTGGGCTATTGCCCTTAGTGTGCGAGCCACTGTTGCTGGTGCTGCGTGAAGGTGGTCGCCGCTCTTCAGCGCCCCTTAACCCCGGTACCCTTTTACCGTCTCTGGAAGAGTCCTGGAACCTCGGGTAGTGGGGTTGCTCCACGACTGTGGGTTGCGGGTGTTCTTCTGCTGCAGTGTACCTTTCTACCAGGGCCACAAGCTCATCCGCATTGTGGGGGTCACTCCGACTGACCCAACGGCGTAAGGCAGAGGGAAGTTTCCTCAAGAACTGGTCCATGACCAACCGTTCCACGATGTGGCTTGCTGAGTTGATCTCGGGTTGTAGCCACTTCCGGGCGAGGTGGATGAGGTCATACATCTGGCTTCGGGTGGCTTTATCCATCGTGAAGGACCATGCGTGAAACCTTTGGGCACGAACAGCCGTGGTTACGCCGAGGCGGGCGAGGATCTCGAACTTCAATTTTGCATAGATGTTAGCTTCGGCTGGCTCTAGATCAAAGTAAGCCTTCTGGGGTTCGCCGCTTAGGAAGGGTGCGATTAGACCAGCCCACTCAGCTTCTGACCATCCCTCTCTCTGTGCCGTGCGTTCAAACGTGAGAAGATAGGCTTCCACATCATCCGAGGGTCCCATCTTCTGAAGGTAGTGGCTTGCCCTGGTCATTTTCGGGACTGGGGCTGCCTCTGCCAGTGGAAGGTTACTGATAGTCCCCCTTAGGATCTCGAGTTCCTGCTGTAAGCCCTGAGAGAACCGTTGTTGCTCCTCTCTCAGCAAGCGGTTTGTCTCTTGCTGGTTTGCATTCGCCTGTTGCTGGTTTGCATTAGTCTCTTGCTGGCTTATTAACAGCCGTTGCTGGTTTGCATTAGTCTCTTGCTGGGCAATTAACAGCTGTTGCTGGGTTTCATTCGCCTGTTGCAGGGCTGCATTAATTTTTTGCTGGGCTTCATTCGCGTCTTTCTGGACAGCGACATTGCGTACCAGCGCACTCACCACGTCTTCCATCTTGTTTGGAGCGAAAAAAAAAAAACTTTTTTTTTTTTTCTTGTTAAAGTTCTTTAACCCGCAGACCTTTTAGTGTTCTGCCCGCATTCTCCACCATATGTGACAAACAGCTTACTCCGGGGCTCCGCCGTTTGTCCGGGACTGTTAGAACACGGTCTTCTAGGGTAGGTTAAATGATGAGGCGTCACGTACTGTTCCTTTAAACAGGCTATGCCTGGTTTATTCAGTCCCAGGCACTGAGACTGCCACAGTGCTGATTTGGATAATTTGGATCAGACCAAAAACGTCTTCAGAGTATCTGTCCCCGTCCAGATTATCCAAATCAGCCGGCGCCCCACGTTGGACGCCAGCTGATTTGGATAATTTGGATCAGACCAAAAACGTCTTCAGAGTATCTGTCCCCGTCCAGATTATTTTCCCTATATATATATATATAGTGCATGCACTGAGAAAAGATCACGCTGACATACAGGAGTTCAGGATGATAATGTCTGACTTTATTCCTACACAGCCTGCGTTCATATACAGGGGCTGTATGGGAGGGGGTTTGTATGCAAAAGAGCTGTCTCAGTGGTTCTTTGTTAGGTCTTGTCCTTGTATGGTCTTGTTGTTATGATTTATGGTCTTGTTATTGTAGGTTTTCTTGGACACATCAGCATTTGAGGGGAATTGCTCGGTGCCATCTTCCTTACTTGAAGGGAGGGGTAGCTGCGGTAGCCATTTTGAGTAAGGAATCATAGCAAGGTACACATTACAGAGAGAGAAGAAATAGGCATTTTATCCAATCCATCACAGTGCATACTGCTGCGGCCAAGTTTATTCGATCATTTGCCCGTTCTTGGCCGCAGCAGTAGCCTGGCGCGCGCCCGAGAGTGACGGGCGCGCGCCGAAGCAGCGGAAGAGCGCCCTCCGATCGGGGCGCTCTCCCTACCGCTGCCGGGTCCGCCGGGTCCCCCGGAACCCCCTGCCGCTGTCCCGCGATCGCGGGACACCAGGGCTCCCTCGGGGAGCCCCTGGACGCGCGTGCAGGGGGCGCACGCTCCCGAAGACGCGTGACCGCGCGTCTATGACGCGCGGCACGCCGAGGGGCGGCCACTAGCAAGCCGGGAAATCTCCCGGCTTGCGGATCTGGCCGCAGTGTGATAAAGTGTGTCGGTAGTGTATAACAGAAACACATCAAAACAAAAAGCTGCTCACCTGAGCGATAACTTAACTTAGATTTTTCCCTAACTCAGGGTGGAAGTGGCTTTTCCACTTCCAACAACAAAACAATGTACTTTTGCAGACTTAGACAAATGAACAGAATGATTGAACCTGTTTGGGGAAGAGGCTTCTCCCCACTGTAGTTCAGCAGCCTCCCAGCCTCCAGGCTCTTGGGGAGAGGGGGAGAGCAAACAGGAAATCAGTCTTACATACCTGATTTCTAATTAGCATGACAGGTGACAGAAATCAGGCAGCAGACAAACTCTGGTCTGGATCTCTCATCCCTCAGTTCCAGCGCTTGCCAAACTGTGGGATGGAGTGCATGTATTATAAGGCTGCACTCCCAGGCCAAACAGAATAGAAACTGTTCAGTATCCTGGGAGCCCTATATATGGAATTTATTACCATCCCCTGGTTTCTGTCACAATACATACACACACACATACATACATACATACATACACACATATATATATATATATATATATATATATATATCTATGACAGAACAAAACAAAACAAAAATAATAAAGGAGCGCCGATTGAAATAACCTGCCAAACCGTGAGTAAGTAGCCTACTGTGTTAATACAACCTATGGGGTAGCTAAGGTAGGAAAATATAAAAAATATATAAAAAAAGACCCTATGTAACTATAATATAAAACATGTAAATACAATAATGATTTTAATATAGGATATGCATAACAAAAATATTAAAAATATATATAAAATATAAAAAATATATATAAAAAAAGTGTATACCGAATGGGGAAAAAAAAAAAACCCAAAAAACCTTTGAAACCTTAAAAGTCACAGAGTCCTGTTCCAGATAAATGCATCCAGGTATAGGCAGCCCGTTTGCAAGGGATCACAACTCCCTATGGATACCTATGGAAGAAAAGAGAAAAAAACAGGCGCACACCTAGTGCATTAAAGTATAACAATAGATTTATGGAACATTAAAAACAGACAAATCCCGTTTTGCGGGATACCAGACCGGGTGAACGTCACTTCCGGTAGAAGGAGACCACGCATGAGAGGACACCATTGCTGGGCCGGACGCTACCGCTGGCTTATGAGGGCCTATCTCATAACTGCATTTTAATACCGTTACACTTGTGAGTGGGCATTTGTCTGTTTTTAATGTTCCATAAATCTATTGTTATACTTTAATGCACTAGGTGTGCGCCTGTTTTTTTCTCTTTTCTTCCATATATATATATATATACCACTCCGGGAAGAAGCCCACCGACGGGTGAAACGCGTAGAGTGTTTACTTTACCACAGCCTTTATGTAATCTTTTATTCTGAGGGACTTTTGATGGATCTGATGCAGCATTTTGGACTTTATTTTTTGTTCCTGTTATAAGCAGACTTTGGAAACACATCCTGTACAATCAATATGGACACAAACTCTACACAATCTAGCTGCAGCTGAGTATTACCCTCCTTACTGTTTGGGCATTATCTGTCCTTGCAGTGCTGCGCTTTGTGGTGTTTTCAATATGTATGACTCTGTTTGCTAATATGTCTTTATTAGTCATATTTTTCTTTATTTGCTGCATCAGTTCTCATTGATTTCATTTTGGGGAAATGCTGTTCAGGGTATAACTATTATTATTGTTATATTATTTTTCCCTGTGTGCCTTATCTCTTTTTTCCTTTTTTCCCCCTCTGTTTTTGGTATATATATTAATTTTTCCTGGCTATATACTGGGTCATTGACTATATACTTTTTCCAACGCAATGATTTATCATTCTTTCATGCATATATCAGTGGGAATATATTTTGTATTGCCTATTATGTTAGACTAAACTACTTTGTTGTCATTACTTAAACCTTATTTAGACACATTTTAGTTTTTCTTCTTTTTGTAATACTGATAGTATTTTATTAGTAGTCCTCTCTTTATATTTTTGATACATATATATTTTTATAGGCTGTCTTTAGTATTTTCATGTTTTTAAGTTAGTGTGTCTTGTTGTTAAATCAATAAAATCTTGTTCATTTTTTCTGAATTGGCAGAGCATCTGTTTCTTTTTAACAATCTTTATCTTATAGATTAGTTTAGGTGTAATTTAGAGTGCTACTAAGGGGATTGTCTTTGTCTTTTTCATCTGTGTGTCTTATATATATATATATATATATCAGCACTGAGTGTATGCTAGGTTTCCACGAATAAATAGCAAAGCATGGTATGTTCCGTACATATGCTTTGCTATTTATTCGTGGAAACCTAGCATACGCATTGAACGCTCGTGTTTTCTAGCAATTACCTTTATATATTTATTATTTGTAGTTGTGACGTATGTTGCGCATGTGCGCCAGGGCCCCACTAATACGGCGGGTTCCGTTCTGAGGACCCGCCGTAAAGCAAAAATCGCCAGAAAGTGGAACCGGCGATTTTCGTTAGATGCGCATGCGCAGACCGGCAATGCGCCATTCTGTGCATGCGCGACAGATGGAAACCCCTCCATTCTGCGCATGCGCGACCACTGGCTGGCCCCTTTCTCGGCAGCGCCGTATCGGCGGATCGCCGAAAAGCGGAGTGCAGAGAAGCGGGGCCCTGCTTTATATATGTGTATATATATATATATGTATGGGGGAGGGGGAGGTGCAGGGGGGTGATGTCAGGTGGGGTGCAGGGGGGGTTTTGAGATGCAGGGGGGTGGGATGCGTGTGGTCTGCAGGGGGGTATTGTGTGTGATGTGGGGGGGGGGGGGGGGGGGGGGGGGGGGGGGGAGATGGGGGTGTGAGATAGAGGGTGAGTCTCGCAAAGGTTGATGATGAGGGGTGCAGGGGGAGATATGAGGATGATGATGATGATGGGTGCTGGGGTAGATATGAGGATGATAATGATGATGAGAGGTGCTGGGGGAGATATGATGATGATGATGATGATGATGATGGTGATTTTACCTGTGCGGCCCAAATCTGTTTTCCTTGGAGCAGTTCGGCCCTTTTCACTTTACGAGTTGTGCAGGCCTGCCCTTACCCCTCTTATATCTCTCCACCTAGGCATAACTCCAATCTTGCTCCGCAATATACCTTATATGTATGACGGCCTCTTGAGCAGACAGACGGCTCTTTCCTGTTCCATCTTTGAGTGACTGACTGACCCGTGAGCAACCGGGTCTTGTTTTTAAAAATATTATCATTACTGTGGAATAATATTTGAATTTGTAATAAGATCTGAATTATTTAAATAGTGTACATAAATGCATTGTAATGGGCAAGTGGGCAAAGTACGGGAAACGATATTGCAAAGATTGGGAAAAGGATTCGGAACTAAAGGATTGGATAAGGAGCGTTCCAGGCGACAATTTGAAAGCTTATTGTAAATACTGCAAATGTGAAGTGCATGCGTATCGCAGCGATTTGATTTCGCATGTTTCAACCGATAAACATCGACGCAATGCAGTTCCATTTTCAAATGCAAGAAGTTTGTTCGATGTAGGTTGCCACTCAAAAGTTGTGGAAGACAGAGTAAAAATGGCAGAGCTAAAATTAGCAGCTCACATTTCATGTTATTCCAGCATCTCGACAGTCGATCATTTAGGCGAACTAATGCATGATATTTCCGGGAAGGACATTTCAGTTCATCGTACAAAGTGTACAGCATTGATCAAGCGTGTTTTGGGTCCAGCCGTCCATGAGGAATTACTCAGTGATTTGAAAGATTCGGCGTACTGATCATTGATGAAAGCACAGATATCACACTAGAGAAGCAGCTCTGTGTAATGGTGCGCTCTATTATCGCAATCAAGAAAATTGTTAATGACTTCTGGCCTGTTATCACTTGGAATGTGGAACGACCGATGGATGGTATTTTCCAAGCCACATAATAATTTCTTCATTTTAAAAATATTTCCATTAGGAGATGTTTTGGATTGGCAACCGATGGGTGCAATGCAATGTGTGGCAAAAATAACTCTTCCATAACAAAGTTTCGAGACTTCGTCCCAATATTGTACACATCAAATGTATATGCCATTCAATTCAACTGTGTTCATCCTACGCTCTGAAAGTAGAATGCCAAGAAATGTCAAAATCATGGTGGCAGTGACATACAATTGGTTCATTAGTACCGCCGTCAGAAAAAATACAAAGCATTGTACACATGCATAAATGTTGGAGAAGATCCTCTAAAAATTCTTCCGCTGTCTTATACACGTTGGCTATCGATAACGCCTTGCGTTAAACGTGTGCTGGATCAATATGATGAATTAAAACTGCACTTTCAACTGGTAAAGATGAGGAGTGAAATTACACTGCGGAGCTTTTGTACAACATGTACACTGCAGTTGAAAATAAACTGTATCTTGTTTTCATACAACCCATTCTGCAAGAACTCAGAGTGAACAAACTCTTCGAGTTAAGAGCCCAGTACAGACACTGTTTGAGTGAACTAGATGATTTTATGCTTATACTTCTAGATCCCGCATTAGGATCCACGGGGCAGGAAGGGGCAGGGGATATCATCAGAGGACACCAAGCCCGACATAAAAATACAAAAATAGATCACAGTGTGGTATGTAAAAATAAATATCATATCTGTCAAAACTCGAGCGACTTGGTCTCTTATGGTGACACTAACTTTCCTACCTTCGAACAAGGTTATAGATCGATTCAAATAGCACGCTTTGTAAGTGAGTGACGGGATCTTATAACCCAGGCCTCCTTGGACGCACAGCATCTACACCTAGCCGGCATAACAAATAGAGGTTGAGGTCAGTGACAGCGAGAGGCGTTAATAAAACTACTCGGTCAGGCAGCTCCACAATAGTCATATGCAAATCATAGGCAGAGATGAAGGAAACGCAATGTTGCTTTACCAATAACTAGCAAAGTTCTTTTATCATCAAGAGATACTTGGCAGGTATCTGTCATACGGAATCGCAAATATATTTTCCCCAATGAGCACATTCACATCAAATAAGTATTCTTTAGGCAGTTTGGGTATCGGCTCGGCAGATGGAAACAGCTCCCTTACTCCACTATGCTCACTTGTCCTCCACGAGGGTGCCCCCTCGTCCGGTGCCTGATGGTTGGCGTCTGTCGTCACTTCCTGGCCTGAATCGCGTCATGAGGCCAACAACATTCTCTACATGGGCTTCAACTTTTAAGTATAATATCGATGACCAATCAAATCATCTTCCCCTTGCAGCTATTCATTTTGGAATAGAATTTCAAATTATTCTTGCAGAATCTAACATTGGTCACACCAATCCCAAGCTGGCAGAAGATATAAAGATTCGTTGTCAAAATTATTTGTTGGAACTTTTAAAAGAAATGAGGCAGAGATTGCCAACAAACGTCGAAAGGCTTGAATCGTTATCTAAATTATTTGTTGGAACTTTTAAAAGAAATGAGGCAGAGATTGCCAACAAACGTCGAAAGGCTTGAATCGTTATCTGATCTTAGCCCGTCAGTAGTTTTGGGCAAACAGAAACCTCATCTACTATAGCAACATTATCGTTTTTATCTTTATAATCAGGGAAATCTTGGCCATTTGGATCAACAGTGGAATCGGCTGAGCTTAATTTCTTGGCCAAATACTGATGAGACTGATGTTGAACAGTTTTGGGTGGACATTGCTAACCATACAGATGCATCAGGCGAACACAACTTCCATGATCTAGGGAATTTTGCTTTGTCTCTCTTGGCCTTACCATTCAGCAACGCAAATGTTGAGAGAGCATTTTTGCAAATGAATCTCATTAAAACGAAACTCAGGAACAAGATGCAACAATGTCTGCTTGAAAATCTCCTGCATATTCGTGGAAATATGGCTCGTAATAACATTTGCTGCAACAATTTTCAGCCAACCACCTCAATGATGTCACTGTTTACATCCAATATGTATCAAAATAATGAAACAGAAATCCAAATCTTCAGGCACATTTTCTAAGTTTTTACGCGGCACAGACGACTTAAAATATTAATGAATAAAAAATGTATTGTATTTTGATTTAGCAGAAATTTTCCATTTTATAACATTGGTAGTTTGTTACTGACACTTATTGTTTATATCTATTTTCATCTAGCATTGCATCACTAAATGGCAAAATTTGCCTGTTCTTTGGCCCGAATAAGTTTCGTTTCTAAAATTATCATTCTTAGTATAATTAAGTTGATGTTTAGCAACATTTTAATAAAGCTTCACTAAATTCAGTAATCATTTATTATTGGTCTACTTTTGGGCTATTTCCGTGATGTTATTGGGCGGGATTTTTGGGAACTATCTGGCAACACTGGCTGTGAAGTCAGACGCTGAGAAATACAGTGGATATCGAGTGTACCAAAAGAGAAGGGATAGGCGCACAGCACTAGAGACAGGTCTTGAATGATAAAAAATGTTTATTTAGCTACATAAAAACAGAGGGTCTCCCTAGTGCTGTGCGCCTATCCCTTCTCTTTTGGATTTCCCTGTACATTGATGTGGCTGCACGCTGGAAGATCATTGTGGTGGAATCACTGGGAGTACTCATTTCTTCAATTTTGCTAATATGGAGGGGCTATCCCAATGAGGAGAGGAGGAGGGTTACCATATCCTGCCCCTTTACCTTCAGGGTTCTTGTGCCCCCAGCAACAATATTGATTTTTCTGGACATTAAAGACATTGGTTTATGGACACCACGATTTGTATTCCGTTTAATTTATGAAGATTATACATAGACCAAACACTTGAGCACCATCCACCTTTTCCACACATGATATCGAGTGTACAACTGTTGGGAATAATAGAGACCTGAAGCTCTGCAAACCGAGGCGCCTTGGCAAAAGCAGACAAGCAGTTATGTCAGCTTGGACTCGCTGACCCTTGTGGCTGTGACGCTAGACGCGGAGAGGTTCCAGGCATTAAGTGTTCAACTGACAAGAAAATTGGAGTATTTAAGCCTTACAAACTGTGAGTGATTGCAAAACACACACAAGGTGGACTCCACTGGGTACTGGAATTGGAGGAACCTCTCTCCTAAAGGTACAATTAAGAAACGGCCAGTTATCATAACAATTATACGGGAGTTAACCACGGGCAAAAGTATTCAAGAGATTTTTGGGAGATCAATACCCCAGTAATTGGGAACATCAATTTCTTTATTAGGGTGATTTCTTGCATACTGTGTGGACTAACAAACGTGTATTACACTATCCAATAGAGCATCAAAGGGGTTAATGAATCAGGCTCCACAAAGGACATTGATTGAAACATTCAATTACCTTCTGGTTTTATTTGCGATTTCCGTACTGCACTGTTAAATTGTTATTTTTGTTACATATTTGTTATGCTAGCTAGCAATTATATATTAGCTTAGAATTATTTTAATACATTATTTTTATAAAGAGATCTGTTTTTTGTCTTTTATGTGTATTATATTTTAAGAGGTTCCCTGGTAGAACCTTGGGGAGTTATTACCCAGCCCCCAGAAGATAATATATCTAGATCTCTTTTTACAAATAGAGTACACGATTGGTAGAGCACAGGAATCTGTATTGTTTTTTGCTCCCCAAGAACTGCTCCCCTCTGCACAGGACCAGCGTGCTAAGGGTTAACATGTGCTTGTACTTTGTGGAACATCAACCCCCACCACTGGAAAGTTAATGAGCCAAGAGGATACAAAGATTTTTGTTCACAGCTGCAGCAGATTCAATCTCAACCACCCCAGTGTGCATCTGCGTTGCCCCAAAGACGCACAGTCTGATGGGGCTCTCTAAGAACTGCACCCCTCTGCAAAGGACCAGCATGCTAAGGGTTACGCTTTGATTGGCCTGCAGGGTGGGGTGACATCAGCAACACGGCTACGCACGCCTCATAGCCTCCTCACACCGCGTGAGAGCCACACGCCGTGCAGCCATAGCCAAACTGCCACCTCACCTCCACCCGCCACCACCTCACCCAAACTACCCCCGCCGCGCCTCAACCAAACTCCTCACACAAGCCGGCTACCGCCTCTCCCCAACTGCCGCACTACATCAATCCCCGCACCCGCTCTCTCCCGCCCGCCGCCTGACATCACTCAGCACCCCCCCCTCGGCACAAACCCTGCAGCCTCCCGTGTCTCTCCCGGCCGCCGCCTAACATCACTCAGCCCCTTCCCCTCGGCACAAACCCCACAGCCTCCCGTATCTCTCCCGCCCGCCATCGCTCAGCCCCTCCACCCCCCGGCACAAAGCCTGCAGCCTCCCGTGTCTCTCCCACCCGCCGCCCGACATAGCTCAGCCCCCCGCACAAACCCTGCAGCCTTCCGTGTCTCTCCTGCCCGCCGCCCGACATCGCTCAGCCCCCCGGCACAAACCCCGCAGCCTCCCGTGTCTCTCCCGCCCACTGCCCGACATCACTCAGCCCCCCCACCCGCCCGCAAAAACCCTGCAGCCTCCCGTGTCTCTCCCGCCGTCCGACATCGCTCAGCCCCCCCCCCACCCCGGAAGCCTCATGCGTCTCTCCCGCCCGATCGCTCAACCCCCCCCAGCACAATCCCTTCCCGCTCCTCGCCCCTGCCTATCCGCCCCCCGCCACCTATGCCTTTCACTCACCCACCGCCTCACACCCCTGCGCACCGCACAGCCACTGCCCGCACTCAACAGACACCTGCCGCCTCTCACCCACCCGCCGCCTCCCGCCCCTACGCACCGACATCAGTGACCAACCGCCGCACCCACCGGCTCTCGCCTCACACCCGCCACTCACACCCCTACGCACCGACATCACTGACACCTGCCGTCTCACCCCCGCTCACACCCTAGAGGGATCCCCACCACAGCCAGCACTCAGTACCCACCCGCCACCCGTACTGAATGTGACGGGAGCTTTGTCACAGGCTATTAATAATACACCAAAAAAAAAATATATAAATATAACTGGGTTAAACTGGTGTAGCCCCTTTTCTGACGCCTTTCCTAAGGGACTACTGGTTGCTGTCTAACACCTGTGGCTCCAGGAGATCTGAGCCTCCGCTAGCTGGGAGCCTGGGGTAACCCTTACCCATTTACCTGGTGCAGCGCCTCCACTTACCCAGGATCCCCGTTATGTAAGATAGCCCTGGGTAAGAAATACAACAACACACATACAGTATATGATACTAAAACTTTACTTGAGAACATAGAAAACCATAACGCGACATAACCTTACCACTCTAACATACAATCAGCAATATGACCCCAACACATATAACCTTACACCTATATCGGTGCCCCCATCCAGTGTCCGGTAATCCCCCACCCAATGTCCCGTACTCCTACGGAGGTTGTGGGTGACTGCGCAGTCACTAATTAAGCTATGGGCCCGGTGGTGCACTTATGATTCAGAGTTACCTGCCGAGCACTCCGGTGCTCGGGCCTGCAACGATTTTCACAAAGGGTCAGACGTGCGATGCATCCGTCTGATCCTATCCTGGTGATATTCTCCAGGGACCCCAACGTGGGTCCAACCGCTTCACGGGAACAGCAACCGCCTCACGGGAACAGCAACCGCATCACGGGAACAGCAACCCTAACCTAGGGCCTGTCCCTGTTGTACCGCAACCTGTAGTGGCTTGGGGAACTCCTATGGGCCTGCAGGGGATATGACCTGTCCCACTCCCCTAACTACCCACGTCCCTAAGCCTCACTAACAATTAGCTAACTCGCTAATCCTAACAGTCGCCGGAGCTCCAGGGATGCCGAGCGCTCCCTGCACTGGCCCCCACCCTCGCGAAGTGCCGGCGGGTCCGTCGCTGCCTCTGGCGGCCCCCGCGACCACACGGCACTCGCGGAGGGGGGTCAGTAAGTGAGAAATAACCTCAGGGTTAAATTCTCCCCCTCGCAGAATCCCAACGACCTCGCTTGGGTAGCAACCATACAGAGTGTTACACAATGAAAAATGCATGGCAAACGGTACATCACATACAATATGCATTTGTTCACCGGTATCCAACATCATCCCATGGATACCCGAGGCCAGCTGAGTCTCAGAGTGGAGTGCCCCTAAATGATTGGTCGAGGGTATCCCACCGTGACTCCTGTGAGTCTTTTGGAACTCAATATCAGTCTTTACCGTCAAACCACTGCCTCCCCCTCGCAGAAAAAATAGTAAGGGGTCCTGGGTATTGACCCTTGCCGGATCCTCCGGTTTCGTCTCACAGGAGACAGGGAGATTCAGTCTCTTGCCTCGGTCCACCACATGGCGAACTTAACGCTTCATCGTGCACATGGGAGAGGACACAACTACCAGAGCGGTCTCAACACAGTCTTTGTCCGCTCCAGCAATCCCTTTAACGGTGACACCTTCTGTGGACAGCACAACCTCTTCGTGCAGGCCCGGGTCTTGAGAAGGCCAAGCTTGGAGATTCCTCGCGCAGGAGTAAGTGTCGCTCCGGTCCGTTGTACCGGATACCTTGATGAGGTCAGATTCGCTCTCTGGTCGGCAGAGATCTTCTGGGGGAGACACCTCCACCAGGACGCGATGACGGGGTGAGCCCATCGCCCGGGTTACCCTACCTTTGGAGCCACCAGGCGCCACGATCACCGGGGAGCTCACACCCGACACCCCTGGGGCAGTCAACTTACCCCTGTCGTTGTTGGCAGGTACTGATCCCAAGCCTGGGACCGCTGGTACCTCGGTGGTAAGCCGGACTGGCCGTTGCTGGGCACACGGGCCCACATCATGGTCTGCATCAGCTGAGGTGGTTGGCTCGGTGACCTCACTGGAGTGGCCCGCCGGCAGGCGCATCACCACGAGCGGTTGGTCGCTGGAATCACCAGACAAGGATGGAGGTATTAACACCTTACCCTGGGATTCCGGGATCTGTGGTTCTGGTCTCGGTGGTTCCCGCTCGGGAACCGGATCTGGAACCGACATCTGGGGTTCCAACATCTGGAGCTCTGCCTTCGGCGGCTCCGGCTCAGTGTCTGGAAAGTCCATTTGGGCACACGGCCCCTCCACCACCTCCATCGCTGAAGTGGAAGAATTAGTAGCGGCTTCACCCGCCTCGGTAGCACCATCAGACGTGTCTTTCTCCGCAGGTTCCGCCATCAGAGGTTCCTGCTCTACCACTTGAATGTCCCCTTTGAGAGGGTCTGGAACCGTGTCTGCAACATGGGTCTGGACACACGGGTCCCCGGAGACCTCTGGAATTAGGACAAACTGATGACAAGCATAACTTACTTTAGTAGAGAGGTCAGGCTCCTCCTATTCTTTCTCTGCTGGTTCTGCAGCCTGAGGTATGATAGGCTTTAAGGACCAGGCACCGCAACACTCACATTGGGGCTCCCACGCCAGTGCACCTCTAGGACAGTCACAGGTGAGGCTAAAACACTGGGTAAACGTTTCTCCGTCCACCTCAGCTGACTTGAAACCTAGCGGTAACTGGGACAGTTCGACTCCCTTTTTAAGGGCTTCACTCAGGCAGGGGCACATTAGCACAGTGACATCTATTCCCGGTAATTGCCAGGGCTCATACACATCAGGGTGTAACCCCTGGCAGTCTCTCTCATTCTCGGGGAAGGAACACTCCATTTCTGCAACAGTGTCCTCTGCCGCCGGCGTTTTGGGTTGCAGGAACTGCGCCGCACAGTCAGGACACTCGGGCCCTCGGGTCAGTTCACCAACAGGACAATCACATTCGCTCAGGCGGCCATGCAGGCATTCTTCCCCATCTACCACTGTCGTCATGAGCGCCACGGCTAACATAGGTGACCCGTCCGTCCAGCCACCAGTCTCATTATATTCTTCACACACACATGGGCATACTACCATTGGCGAGCCTAACGGGGCGATCTGTATGACTCTATACAGCCAAGGGTGTTTGTATCGGCATCCCTTGCTTTCCTTAGGGGGAACAGAAATTTCTGATTGCTGCTCAAGGCACTCCCTCCCCCTGGTGGACTCTAGAGGAGGGGCAGCACAGTCTTTCAAGGAGTGTTGCGAGCTCTGCACTGAGTCACTCACAGTGTGGGGGCGGGGCTCTGGTTTTCCCGCCAGTCCTGGGCAGAGGCTTGCAACATTCTGGCAATCAGCCGCACATGTGCCATTTTGATTTGGCGGGAGCCGCCATTTTAGGTCGGACTCACTGTTAATGTCAATAGGGCTCTCGGTGCAGGCAGGAACTTCCAAGTCGGGGTAGATAAAGGGGCACCCATCGGTCGGACCCCCGGGCAGATTTAAGAATTGGGGGCCATCTTCCTCGCTTATGGCCTGGCCTACATATATCAGGACAGCACTCCATTGCAATGTGGTATCATACTTTCGCCCTCTGACCCATGTACCAGTTAGCCCAGGGAGCTTCCGAACCTGCGCCTGGACATCTAACAAGGACACGCCAGCCGGGACTGCCCCCACGGCAACCACGCGGTTAGGAGTCACGTTCACTTTCAAGGCCCATGCGTAGACCTCCTGCTTTGAGAGCACCCACATGGTGAAACAAAAATAGGACAATTTAGAAAAAAATTACAGGGCACCCCAGGTCTGATATCTCAGCAGCGCCTCCAAATGTAGCCCTTTTTCTGACGCCTTTCCTAAGGGACTACTGGTTGCTGTCTAACACCTGTGGCTCCAGGAGATCTGAGCCTCCGCTAGCTGGGAGCCTGGGGTAACCCTTACCCATTTACCTGGTGCAGCGCCTCCACTTACCCAGGATCCCCGTTATGTAAGATAGCCCTGGGTAAGAAATACAACACACATATATGATACTAACACTTTACTTGAGAACATAGAAAACCATAACGCGACATAACCTTACCACTCTAACATGCAATCAGCAATATGACCCCAACACATATAACCTTACACCTATATCGGTGCCCCCACCCAGTGTCCGGTAATCCCCCACCTAATGTCCCGTACTCCTACGGAGGTCGTGGGTGACTGCGCAGTCACTAATTAAGCTATGGGCCCGGTGGTGCACTTATGATTCAGAGTTACCTGGCGAGCACTCCGGTGCTCGGGCCTGCAACGATCTTCACAAAGGGTCAGACGTGCGATGCATCCGTCTGATCCTATCCAGGTGATATTCTCCAGGGACCGCAACGTGGGTCCAACCGCTTCACGGGAACAGCAACCGCCTCACGGGAACAGCAACCGCATCACGGGAACAGCAACCCTAACCTAGGGCCTGTCCCTGTTGTACCGGAACCTGTAGTGGCTTGGGGAACTCCTATGGGCCTGCAGGGGATATGACCTGTCCCACTCCCCTAACTACCACAGTCCCTAAGCCTCACTAACAATTAGCTAACTCGCTAATCCTAACAGTGCCTGCAGCCGACACACTGCTCACACAGTCAGCCTGCAGACAGCAACACACGCTGCACACACGGCACTCAGTACATGCAGCGACAACATGCAACAATAATACACCGTACCTGGAACCCGCAGCAATAACCCACTGCACACGCTACATACACTGTCTCTGCAATCTTCCGGCAGATTCAACAACAACATGCAGCCACCACATTCAGCATCCGCTGGACACCCTGTGCCTATTTGCTAGTGCTCACAGCACTACCCGCTGTGGCATTGCCAAACCTGCACCCTCACACACCTAAGGGTGACCTCCCTATCTAGGGCCGTCCCTTTTCAGTTACCCCCTGCCCTAACAGGGATTTGGGGCCTGCCTGGGGACTTGGGGAAAACCTTACCTGGTGCAGGAGCCACTCGCTCCCTGCATCCTTCCTTCCCCTTCCTCTTCCTCAGCCTGACTGCCTGTCGCAAAGCCCGCGAACTGTATCTATTCTTTTCCCGGGCTGAGAATCCTCCAGCCCTATTCGCCGCCAAGAGGCACCTGGTGCCTGTCTCCCTATGCCTCCTGGGAGTTGTAGTTCCCAGGAGGCTGTCTGTGTATTGGGGCCACGTGCGCACTTGCCCTGCGCAAGCGCGAACTACTAATGGCCGCCGCAACCTCACTCTCCCCTGTCCTGCCCTCGCGCGACTTCTCCCTAGCCGCCGAGTCCCTCCTGCGCATGCGCGACCTCCTAAGGGCTGCCTTCTCTTCCTACCCCTATCTGCGCATGCATGCGCAATCCTGCGCATGCATGCGCAACCCCGCGCACGCTCGCGAGATCTGTCATGGCGGCCCCCGCTAGCCGGGTGCGCCGCCGGAGCTCCAGGGATGCCGAGCGCTCCCTGCACTGGCCCCCACCCTCGCGAAGTGCCGGCGGGTCCGTCGCTGCCTCTGGCGGCCCCCGCGACCACACGGCACTCGCGGAGGGGGGTCAGTAAGTGAGAAATAACCTCGGGGTTAAATTCTCCCCCTCGCAGAATCCCAACGACCTCGCTTGGGTAGCAACCATACAGAGTGTTACACAATGAAAAATGCATGGCAAACGGTACATCACATACAATATGCATTTGTTCACCGGTATCCAACATCATCCCATGGATACCCGAGGCCAGCTGAGTCTCAGAGTGGAGTGCCCCTAAATGATTGGTCGAGGGTATCCCACCGTGACTCCTGTGAGTCTTTTGGAACTCAATATCAGTCTTTACCGTCAAACCACTGCCTCCCCCTCGCAGAAAAAATAGTAAGGGGTCCTGGGTATTGACCCTTGCCGGATCCTCCGGTTTCGTCTCACAGGAGACAGGGAGATTCAGTCTCTTGCCTCGGTCCACCACATGGCGAACTTAACGCTTCATCGTGCACATGGGAGAGGACACAACTACCAGAGCGGTCTCAACACAGTCTTTGTCCGCTCCAGCAATCCCTTTAACGGTGACACCTTCTGTGGACAGCACAACCTCTTCGTGCAGGCCCGGGTCTTGAGAAGGCCAAGCTTGGAGATTCCTCGCGCAGGAGTAAGTGTCGCTCCGGTCCGTTGTACCGGATACCTTGATGAGGTCAGATTCCACGGTCGAAATCCAGAGGAGGTACGCAGACAGACCGGGTCAGGAACGTGGAGACTGAAAAGATAAGAGCGAGAACCAAGCACAAGACCAGACAGCACTGAGCTACAAGGGATTATGGTGAGCTCTGACTGAGTGCAGGAACAGGATATAAATAGGAACAGGAAACCAATAGCAGAGGGGGCAGAGCGGGGGCTCGGCCC
The DNA here is from genome assembly GCA_036426205.1 of Ascaphus truei. Classification (NCBI taxonomy): domain Eukaryota; kingdom Metazoa; phylum Chordata; class Amphibia; order Anura; family Ascaphidae; genus Ascaphus; species Ascaphus truei. The sequence continues at coordinate 19,350 of WSYH01003962.1, forward strand.
CTGCGGAGACTGGGATAGGTTCACAGGAGACAAGGGGCAATCAGTGCTTGACACGCAGCTGGGGATCGTTGGGTGACATCACACGCGTGCGCCGCGCGCTAGGGAGGCGGGATGCGTCAGAGGAGGCGGAGTCCAGCTCCGTGGCAGCAGTAGAAGAGGAGCGGGTATGCGCGCGCTCTTTAACTTTAGCGGGGGTGCATGCACGGGCGGCGGTACTTTCGGGAGGTAAGGAGGGAACACGCCGCAAGGGATGTGTTCCCTGATTCCTTACACTTTTTAAGTAATAAGAAAGTAGTCACTGGTGAGGCCTGTGGCTCCCATTCCTTTCAAACTGTGGGTACATACCAGTGAATGCAGAGGGTTACAGAACACGATAATGGCATAAATAACGTCAATTTGCTGGTGCTCGTGGAGATGGGGGAGATCCTGTACTACCCCAGAGGAATCACGGAGCAAGAGGGAAGCAACCAGGCACACGGTATGGCAAAAAGGGTGATTTATTAGCAAATCCAATTCCAACGTTTTGCCTGCATAAGCAGTCTTTGTCAAGGTGAGGGCTAAACATCAGGCACCCAAGTGAAGTGTATATATACCCCATGTACTCACCTGTTACCTCAGTACAGGTGTCCCATGGTGCCAATGCTGCATCTCCCATGACATTCTTACCTTGCCCCGATGGCATACATCCAAGAGCTCTTAAGGAGTTAAGCTCAGTAATAGCAAAACCATTATATTTAATATTCAAGGACTCCATTTCCACAGGCTCAGTACCACAAGATTGGCGTAAAGCAGATGTGGTGCCTATATTTAAAAAGGGAGCTAGATCACAACCGGAGAATTACAGACCTGTAAGCTTGACTTCAATAGTAGGGAAACTAATTGAAGGTTTAATACGGGATAATATTCAGGAATACCTAATGGAAAACAAAATTATTAGTAATAGCATGGATTTATGAAGGATAGATCATGCCAAACTAACCTTATTTGTTTCTTTGAGGGGGTAAGTTGGAATTTAGACCAGGGTAATACGGTTGATGTGGTCAACTTAGATTTTGCAGAGGCTTTTGATACGGTTTCACACCAGGTACAAAATAAAGAATATTGGACTCAGTAATAATATATTCACCTGGATTGAAAACTGGTTAAAGGACAGACAACAGAGGGTTGTCATAAATTGAACTTTTTCAGGTTGGGCTAAAGTCGTGAGTGGAGTACCTAAGGGATCGGTACTGGGACCCTGCTTTTTAACTTGTTTATTAATGACCTTGAGGTTGGGATCGAGAGCAAAGTTTCCATCTTTGCTGATGATACTAAATTGTGTAAGGTAATAGAATCAGAGCAGGATGTAATTTCTCTTCAGAAGGACTTGGAGAGACTGGAAACGTGGGCAGGTAAATGACAGATGAAGTTTAATACAGATAAATGTAAGGTTATGCATTTGGGATGCAAGAATAAAAAGGCGAATTACAAATTAAATGGAGATATATTGGGGGAAAACATGATGGAGAAGGATTTAGGGGTGCTTGTAGACAGCAGGCTTAGTAATAGTGCCCAAAGTCATGCAGTACCTGCAAAGGCAAACAAGATTGTATCTTGAATCAATCGGGCAATGGATGGAAGGGAAGTAAACATAATTATGCCCCTTTACAAAGCATTAGTAAGGCCACACCTTGAATATGGAATACAATTTTGGGCACCAATCCTAAGAAAATACATTATGGAACTAGAGAGAGTGCAGAGAAGAGCCACCAAATTAATAAAAGGGATGGACAATCTAACTTATGAGGAGAGGCTAGCTAAATTAGATTTATTTACATTAGAAAAGAGGTGTCTAAGAGGGGATATGATAACTATGTACAAATATATTCGGGGACAATACAAGGAGCTTTCAAAAGAACTATTCATCCCACAGGCAGTACAAAGGACTCGGTGCCATCCCTTAAGGTTGGAAGAAAGGACATTTCACCAGCAACAAAGGAAAGGGTTCTTTACAGTAAGGGCAGTTAAAATGTGGAATTCATTACCCATGGGGACTGTGATAGCAGATACAATAGATTTGTTCAAAAAAGGTTGGACATCTTTTTAGATGGGAAAGGTATACAGGGATATACCAAATAAGTATACATGGGAAGGATGTTGATCCAGGGATTAATCCGATGCCAATTTTTGGAGTCAGGAAGGAATTTATTTTTCTCCTTATGAGATATCATTGGATGATATGACTCTGGTTTTTTGTTTACCTCCCTCTGGATCAATAAGTATAGATATAGGATAAAATATCTGTTGTCGAAATTTAGCATAGGTTGAACTTGATGGACGTTCGTCTTTTTTCAACCTCATCTACTATGTAACATCACAGCTCTGACACGGGGATCTGCGCACTCGCAGAGTGAGCAAATCACTATGTAGTTCACCGCACATGTGCACTCAGCGCACGCGCTCTGGGCATAGACCTACCATGAGTGTGCATGCGCACTGCACGCAGGCAAGTCAGGGAGCTGCCGTGCATGCATCGAATACACAGGCTTCAAGCGGCCTACTGTGCATGAGTGCCGGCAAGCAGGGGACGCATAGCGCATGCGCCCCAGACGGAGCACGACCCTCCTCTGCTGTGATGGCAACTAGACGCCTACCAATGGCTGATGGTAACAGTCAGAAAGCGGAGGGTAGCAAGGCAAAAAGGTTTTACCTCACATCAGGGAAATAAGGAGCCAATCCCATTAACAGTGTCCCTGTGGACATACCCAAAGTGGCAGGAAAAATACCATTAAAAACCCAAAGTGGTGACATTATTATACAAACAAGACAATAATCTTTTAATAAACAGTTCACTAAAGTGAACAGAAACTGTAAAAGACAGAACCCCAGATAAACAACATAAACAGACTAACATAAAACATAAAAGACTAACAAAGTGAAGTAACACTGAAATAGAACCAGCAAACGGCTTATGTAATTCTGGATCCATATTTGAGACTTCCAGTTAATATGAAAAGATGACGGAGGTGTGAAGGTGTCGATTCACTACTGAAAATAAAAATGAACGCCTGGCAAGAAAGAACTTCAGATTAAGCTGCTTGTTAAGTCCACCTCCATTACTGGTACGCAGATAGAATATCCAGTAAGCTTCACGTTTTAATAATGCAGTGTCCATATGTAGGACACCGGTGTGCGAGATTTTATTTGGGGGTCGCGGACGGTACAGAGGTCCCGCGCTCTTCCCCAAGGAATTTAAATTAAATGTTGGGGGACCGCGCGAGGCCTCTGCAACCTCTACTTACCGGGATTCAGCCGGCTTCAGGACACGTGACCATGGCAACATGACATTAATTGACATCAAGGTTGTCTTGGTAACGTGACGTCAAATGACGCCGCGGGTCACATGACATGTCCCCGGTGCGGCATGTGACGCCACGTGAGGTAAGGTGGGGGGCGGCGCGCACAGCGAAGGAGAGCAGGCAGGGGGGTGGGGGCACAGCAAACAAAGTTCCCGGTGGAACTATTTCTATGCCCACTACTCTCGTGGCTGCTACAGAATGCTTGTGTTGGACACAGTGCTGTGCCCAGATGGTCGGATCGGTACCTTTCTTGATTACAGTTTTGTGTTCAATAAATCGGCTTTTTATATCGGCACCTGTATGTGGGTGACAGAATGTACTCCAGTGCAAAGGCTATTTCAGAACAACTGCAACACCTATAATTTCCTGGTTTCCCATAGCTTAAAAAGTGGTCACCTTGTTACAGCAACCCCACTTTCTGTTTCTGTTTAGTTCCACCAGAAGAAAACACACCTTTGTGGCACTTGTCATCTTGTCGAAGACTTTTTAATTGCAGATGTTTTTTTTTAAAGTAATAAGAAAATAGTCACTGGTGTGGCCTGTGGCTACCATTCCTTTCAAACTGTGGGTACATGGAAGGGAAGGGGAGGGTTAATTCCCACTTGTGATGCTAACCAGGAGTAGGCAATGTTTGATCATGATATAAAAATATATAAACATCTTCATAGCATAGGACAGTTCATAAGACTCAGGATTCCAGATAGTCCAATGTTAAAACACAGTCCCATAGATTGTGCCACTAGCCATATAGGTAAGTCTTATGTGGTGGTCTAGGTAACCGTGTGTAGGACTGATCACATAAATGAAGTAAATGGATTACTCAATGCTGACCTTGGGGATATCCTGGTTCTGTCCTGTGTGCTCCTACCAAGGAACAATTGAAGAGAGTACAGAGAAAACGGCGGTGCATCTGCTACTGCTGCTGAAGATTGGAAGCCACAAACTGCAAACCACAAATTATCCTAGGTGCAAAAATTTATTTTAGGGCACAGTAACAGCCAAAAAGAACACTCTGACGCGTTTCCCGTGGTATCCCACGCTTTATCAAATGTACTCTCTTCAAACTGTGGGTACATACAAGTGAGCCATCGTATATACATTACACTCCACTAACTTCTGTTCACCTCACAAACTGTAGAGAAGAAAGAAAGGCAAGTCACATTATTAACAACTTGTATCTTTTTTAGCTCTTCCTTTATAAAATAGACATAACTTTGAGACCTCACTAACTGTCCCAATTTTAGGTTTGTAAATTGTGCGAGAAACGAGGAAGAACAGAACCTTGTGGCGTTGCAGGACCACAGGAACATCTACTACAGAACCTGCACTGACCTCCCCCCACACACAGAGCTCCTGGTCTGGTACGGAGATGAATATAGAAAGAGCTTGTTATCAAGTGGGGTACGCTGTGGAAAAGTACCAGGTAATCAGGAATAAGTGTGTTGTGTGGTTTTTACATCTCTATTATCTTATTACTGATAGATCTGCATACACCATTACTGGTCAAATATCAATAAACCTGACTTGAGTGAAAGGGCCAGATACATCAAGCTGCGGTAACCAAAAATGCCGTATTACCGTCCATAAAAATTATTATTAGCGTGCAATGAATCAGCGTTGCAGCGCTAAAAATAAAGCACTCTTTATCTGACCCGTTAAAAGCATCGGATCTGATAAAAACAGGCATAATACCGCATTTTCAAGTAAAAACTGCCATACATCAAGTTCCGATATTTTTTGGAACAGGATGAACGTCAGAAATACCGCAAATATTTTATCACCTACTCCAGGCTGGCGTTAGCCCTGTCTTTTTTATGTATATAATGGGCAATAAACTGCATATAAATAATATATAATCTATATATAGATAGATATCTCTCTACAAAAACATGAAGTCTGCAGCACACTCAATAGAAAAAGGATTATTTAATCTCAATAAATCATCAGGCAATCGCCAAAACTACAGAGCGATGTACGTTTCAGACCACAAGGTCTTTTCTCAAGCTCTGTGTTGTCAATGAAGCAGGGACAGAATATATAGGGTGGAACACACATACAAAATGCATTAAAGTCATAATCACCAAACCTAAAACAGCGGTGTAACCTGTATGCTACTTGTCTGACCAGCACTACAGAGCATGTGCATTGATCACAAATTAGCATAAACTGCCCTTAATATACAGATCGTACACTGCCCAAGGAAAGAACTAATAAAATTCCTTCTACTCTAAACTAGAATATTAGATGTACTGTATAAGGACACCTTTTGCAGAACCTTCTAAATGTGTGTTCCTCACAAAATGCCAAAATCCCTATATATACACAAAAAGACAACATCCCTAACTGACTAGTCAACCAACAGTGAAAACAAAATTTAAAAAAGTACAATAAATACCTATAAATAGTAAGTAAGCAGAGAGAATAAAGGGGATGTGGTGGGGGGAGAATAGACAGGACAAGGTAAACAAAAGAAGCCTGTGAAATGAGTGAACAGTCAAAAATTCCCAGGTGACAAAGTGAGAATATGACGTAAGGGGGGGGTCTGACATAAACAGCACGGGGATCTAAGCAACCATTTTAAGTCAGCATCCATCTTAGGTTTTGTCTGAGTGAATGGGTTATGAGATGAAGGGTTTTTGAAAGGGATTTTGCTCTCAATCTTTAAGTGAAAATAAACCAAGCAGCTAACTGGAAAAAACCTTGAGAATGGGTACAGCGTGCCAATATTATGAAAATACTAGACAGATAGGCACAGTGTCTCATTCCGAGGGATTAGGACGTCAGTATGTAGAGCATAGGTCAACGGCGGAATAAAGTATTATTGCTGAATCATCTCATTTAGGCATCACATAATGTCATTTAACTCAATGTATTCGTGTGCATAATTTGTTTACCTTTTACGCTTATGTAGTGACGACACGCAACCTTGTAGAGGGGGCGTGGGTTTAGTATTTTGTGTATAAATAAGCCCTGTATGCCACCATGTATTTGGGAGAGTTTTTATTTTGAAACCCTCCTCTGCGTGTGCACCGCACAAAGAAAATAAATTTATTTGTCATTCTGCCAAATATATCCTCAGACTTGTGTTTTGTTATTCACAGCTTTTACAGTATGGCGCCCGAATAGGGACCCAGAAATACTGGAAGCTGAGCACCTGAAAAAACCACTCCTCGGTCACTCAAATCTGAGCGCTCGTAAGAATCAAGGTAAAGGGCACCTTTTGAGGAAAGCCGGAGTTTAAAAAGTTGTTTTGAGTGATGTGTAGAGAGATGTGTTTTGAAGGGTGTCTCAATCTGTGTTGACGGGTTAACCTAGCAGTGTCAAATAAGTTTATTTGTCTGTTCCTGTATCCATTTTAAAGTGTTATAGATGTCAAATTTTATTGGGATTAAGGTGAGAGTCCCGTTAAAAGTTTTGGTGTTTTGGTGATAAAGGTGAGTATTTGTATGCTTAAGGGATTGTTTTTCAGACTGTCCTGGGTTGTGATAAATATTTTTGTTGTCTGAGCAGGAAGGGTCCCTGATTGTACATTTGCTCTGTCTTGTCATTAACATACCAAGTGAGTTTATTTATGGATATCTGTTTAGAAGGTCTTATCTGTATCCATGTTATAGAAGTATAAGGTTTTTCAGGACTGGGTTGGACCCGCTGAAGTAATTCAAGTGTTTTCTTGGGTATAGTTATGGTGAAAAAATCAGAACAATAGCATGCCAAAAGAGTTGTACGTGATCAGCTTGCGCTGATTATTGTTTCAGGTGTATTGTACAGGTCAATTAAATGTGATTACTGTAACAGGAGAATAATGGGAAACCAAAGTTCTAAAAATTTGCCGTTAGAGGTTGTGTGTCTGCAGACAAAAATAATAAGGAATGGATACAGAGAACAAGAAGAGACAATATAAATATGTTTTGTTGGCCAATGAAAAATACATGCAAGTTCAATGAAAATACACATGCAAGTCCCAGTGATAAACATGCCACCCCAATGAAAAAAGTTTGTTTGCAATAAATTACTATGGAAAGAAGCGTGAAGCTATGAGTAGCCATACCGGTTTTCTTATCCGTAAGAATGCGAACGTAAGGGCTCATAGTGGAACCTTCTAACTTTCAGTAATCCCTGTGTGTCTGTGGCAGTATAAATCTTTGGATTTTATGAGGTTTTTGTGGCTAAGGTTATGCATGGCAGGCCCGGCTGACCTAATGCTGCAGAAATCAGTTATGAACGTATAAGCTTTTCCTTCCATTTCCCCACATGCAATAAGTGGTTATAAATCATTTCCTGATATAAACTCAAGTTTCGGTGCCGGCAAGTAAAACTGTTGCGCCCTTAATGGAGAGTGGCTAGATGGATTTGATACCCTAATGAATTTTTCCTGAATGATTACCTGTGTGAAAGATAAACCATGCTAAGTATCACATGTGTGCACAAATCACCATCCAAAAAAAACTTGCAACTACGTACGAAAACATGAATATTTTTTTGCTCACAATGAAATCAAATGTCTGCAAGAAAGAGAAGCAGCACAGGGGGTGCCCCCACCTTTTTCTCCAGCGCAAAGAATGGGAAGTTAACTCAAAAAGCTCCGGAGCATCAGAGTAGTTTTAAAATCAGGTTATTTATGAGAATAAAGAAAGAGAAGGGAACTTTTATTAATATAGTTGCAGGGTGAAATTGTGGGGTAATAGGGGAGAAATGTTTTTCTGTTATTTGTTCGTTATTTTTGTGATGTTGTTTGGATGTGTATGAGAGAAGTTTTTTTGTATTTTGTGTTCTGTATTGTGTGTAACCAGTAAAAACACATTTTAATTTTATTTCTAGAGGATTAAGATGTTTGGGAATATTTTGTGTTTAAAAATTTGGTTAAAAGCTCATAAGCATTGTTTGAAGTATATATTGTATTGTATGTTTTCATGTATATAACGCCATTAATATGCACAGTGCTTCACAGGAGTGGTGCACGTCGTAATCATATAGTTAGCAAATGGTAAGGGTAAGAGGTCATGGAATAAGTGATCCAGACATAAAAGTAACATTAAGGAAGAGAAGTCCCTGCTCTGAGGAGCTTACAATCTAATTGGTAGGTAGGGAGAACGTACAGAAACAGTAGGATTTAATTAGAAGCCAGGAGAGGAATTTCAGGAGGGGAAACGCAGAATCAGAGTTTAAAGAGTAGAGTGATTCTCGCAGCAGCGTTTGGGAGAGATAGTAGGGAAGACAGGTGAAAGTCAGGAAGCTGGGATAGCAGGGGATTACAGTTATCAAGATGGGAGAGAATGAGGGTCTGAATCAGAGTTTTTAACAGTTGAGCAACAGAGGAACAGGTGTATCTTTGTGATATTGTGGAGGGAAAAGCGACAGAAATGTTTTGAATGAAAGAGGAGAATATGAGAGAGGAGTTGAGGGAGTAACCCCTAAGTAGCGTGCTTGAGCTACTGGATGAAAGTTTCAAGAGTAATATGGAAGGAGATAATAGGGTCAGGTTTGGGAGGAAGTATGAGGAACTCTGTTTTTGCCATGTTAAATTTAAGGCAAAAGAGGGCCTTCCAGGATGAGATAACAGAAGACATTCAGATACTTAGGTTTGTATGGCAGGTGTAAGGTCAGGGGTTGAAAAGTAAATGAGGGTGTTGTCAGCATAGTAGTGATATTTAAACCTAAGAGATGTTATTAGGTCACCTAGAGAGAGTGTGTACAGAGAAAAGAGAAGAGTGTGGTCCACAGAGGCAAATGCTTCAGAGAGGTGGAGTAATAGGAGCAGAGTGTAATAACCTCTGTCTTGGGCAGCATATAGGTCATCAGTTATTTTAGTGAGAATTGTCTCCGTGGAGGGAGCAGTGCAGAAGTCAGATTGTAGAGGGTTAAGGAGAGAATGGGTGTGAGAAAATGGAGCAAGCGTTAGTAGACAAGTTCAGTAGTTAGAAAGAGAGGTAGGGTCAAGCTTGCTATTTTTGAGTCATGGTATAACTATTACATGTTTGAAGGAGAATGGAAATGTAGCAGATTAGAGGGAGAAGAGGAGATCAACAGTGATGGTGACACTTTTGAGACAGTGGAAAAAGAGTCAAGGAAAGCAGGAAGAGAGTTGGAAGCAAAGTAGGATAGGAGGAAAAAGAGAGAATGTTCTGGTGTATGAATTCAACCTCTTTCTTAAAATAGTCAGCAAAAGTCCTGAGGTGAGATGAAGGAAGAGTTAGTGAGGGTTAGACTTGTGAGTATTGATTAATGGAGAGAAATAGGTGTGTGTAGCTTGAGAAAGGACAGAATTGCAACAGGATAGCATAAATTTGTAGTGAATAAAGTCAGTGAAACTATGAAAGTTAAAACAGAAGGCATTAAAAAGAACTGAGTGTAGGGAGATAGCATGAGCGTGTGGAGTTATTTGTGTGTTAAGACGTTATATAAACCTCAGCTATATAAAAGCTCGTTGGTTAATTTTTGAAAGGTCATAAAAAAATGTAGTTCTTAGGGCTCTGGATAAAGCTCCATGTATTTAAACTTTAAGCAAAAGTTCCAATCCAATAATTATTATTTTTCAGGAAGAAGCCGTGGTGTACCGTTATCTTATCTTTTCAGGGTCAATTGGCGAAACGCCCAGAAACAAAATGGCTCTTTGCCCGGAAACAAGTCTTATAGAAAATATATTTTCTTTAGTCAGATGAATATGCAGTGTCTTTAAAATATAAAGCTGACCGTGTGCTCAGCACTGTGCAAAGAGATTATATAAAGCAAGACATTAGTGTGAAGTCTTATACAAAATCATTTGTCTATTAACTGAATATGTGATGTATGTTATAACTTTTCCAAAGGTGTCCGTAAGCAGTGGTTATTGTCAAAAATTGCTGTGTAATCTAGAATGGGTTTGCCAGGAAGTGGTGAATTTGGGAATCACCTCTCATTTGTGGGTGTGTCTTGTTCATAGGGTTAAATACAGGGGTCAAAAGTGCAAAAGCAGTTACATAAGTGAATAAGGTATGCATTATATAGAAGGTATTTCAATTTTTTTAACAGAATAGTTACAGTGGAGTGTTTGGGGTAAAAGCCAGATAGGGATGGGCTATGGAAATTTGTATGGGTAAAATAATGGCTTAATTGGAGGGACTATTTTTCCATAACAGTGGATAGTATTGGGAAAAGAGATTGGCCTGTAGTTTGAGACAGTGTTTTTTGTCCCCACTTTTGAAGATTGGGACAAACTCTGGTAGTTTCCCAGGTCTTAGGGATATGGCCTGCAGACAGGATAGAATTAATTATGGAAGCAAGTGGTATGGCAAGGGAGGAGGCCCCAAAGTTTCAGGAACTTAGATTGTATCAAAGTCAGGTTCACATTGGCTACTTAGTTTTAATTTGAGAAAAGAATTAGGAACATTAATAGGGAATACCTCTGTCTATATGCAGATGCTAAGACAGGAGTAAACACATTGATACAATAATTTAGTCCTAGGTATAAATTATCTCCCTATGAGACACATATGGGATGACTTGTGACTATCAGCAGTCCAAAGGAACGAATTAAGGACCATGTTATTGGTAATAAAACAATAAGTTGTATGCAACTAATACATTTTTTGAGTCTCTCTAGGCAAGGTTGAAAGTGCACCTACTCGAGATGGGGTTAATAGTCACAAGCATGCTCTTCATCCCAGGGGAAAAGGCCTAAAGTAACCACCAATACAGCAAAGTCAAAGTGGCAGAGTTCTTTTCCTGGACCCAAAGCACGTAAAGCTCGTTCCAGCTCCACCAAACGTTCCAGCGCCACCAAAGACCAAAGTCACCTAAAGTACAGCCGCAGCAAGTTAACGTCTTGCCGAGTCAAAACTCTAACCGTTAACCAACGAGGAAAATAAGACACCAGGCTAAGGCCAGGTTTTATCAGAACATTTCATTTTTTCAGAGACTCAATATTTTTATTCTTTAAAGTGTGTTAAGTTAGAAATTTAAGGTGTATGTAGAATTGAGCCTTGATGGGAGGATTGGTTTCCTGGAAGCGTGGCTTGTGTAAGCTCTTGTATGTGTTTTGGCAGTACTCATCACTCTCTATGTATGTGTCATGTGCAGCAAAACTTTGATCCAGAAGTGTGTTGCACCTCCACCGAAAGGAGGGGGTCACCCAGGGGCGTGTCAGCCACAAGGAAAGGATCATAAGTCAGCCATGTTGACCATCGCAGACATGGTCTGTTCTGATATTCTGAGTGAATGATGTATGCAATGCGTGCAGGGGTGAGGATCACGCATTCGCTTCCACAGATACCAAACCCCCTCAATTCTCAGTAATAGAATGTTGTGATAATTCTGAAAATATATGATGATAGAGATAGATGCCATTTCTTTTATCTAGCAACTGCATATCCAAAGAAAGGTTGCTTGCATAAAATAAGGTTTTTAGTATTATGTGTATAATTTCTGTATTTTTTCCAATTTTTTAAGGGAACCTCTTTAAAGGGTGTATCAGACACTAGGAACAAGAATCAATTCATGGGTCAAGTGTCTTCACCAACCAATGAAACCTGTGTAAAAATGTATGTTTAGTCAGAAAACAATTTACAGGAAGGATGTGGCCTTAATTTTGTAGTTTTTACATTAAGCTTATGGCCTTACAAAACAGAATTGCTTTAGACTATGTTTTAGCTTCAAAAGGAGGGGTATGTGTTTGATTAAAGACAATGTTGTGTTTTTATTTCAGATCAGTGTAGCAATGTGCAGCATGAACTTGATTAAATACAAGAGATTCAAAAGAGGTTTACAAAGGGAAGTGACAGATTATCACCCTTGGGGTTAGGTGAATGGCTTAGATCACTTGGAGCAAAAACTTTTGAATGCTTGGATGTGTGGAGTGTTACTTGTTATATCTGTGTGTCACGTGTTGCAAAGGTATGATCCACAGGTGTGCGACCCTCTCCCCCAATCGGATGCCACTCTTTGCAGATGCCAGAAAACAGCAGTACCTTGAAGAAAGAAGATGCCAATCAGAGTTATTGAACTCCAAAAGACATATTGGCCGCAGTGCCTTACGAGACTATGACAGTGAAGGGCACGCGCCCTTGTCCTCTGAGTTGTCCCTGGACTATCATCATGAACTTAATTCTCAAAAGCTATGTTTTAAGAATAAAAAAGGAGGGAGTGACAAAGTGAGAATATGACGTAAGGGGGGGGGGTCTGACATAAACAGCACGGGGATCTAAGCAACCATTTTAAGTCAGCATCCATCTTAGGTTTTGTCTGAGTGAATGGGTTATGAGATGAAGGGTTTTTGAAAGGGATTTTGCTCTCAATCTTTAAGTGAAAATAAACCAAGCAGCTAACTGGAAAAAACCTTGAGAATGGGTACAGCGTGCCAATATTATGAAAATACTAGACAGATAGGCACAGTGTCTCATTCCGAGGGATGGGGCTTAGGACGTCTGTATGTAGAGCATAGGTCAACGGCGGAATAAAGTATTATTGCTGAATCATCTCATTTAGGCATCCCATAATGTCATTTAACTCAATGTATTCGTGTGCATAATTTGTTTACCTTTTACGCTTATGTAGTGACGACACGCAACCTTGTAGAGGGGGCGTGGGTTTAGTATTTTGTGTATAAATAAGCCCTGTATGCCACCATGTATTTGGGAGAGTTTTTATTTTGAAACCCTCCTCTGCGTGTGCACCGCACAAAGAAAATAAACTTATTTGTCCTTCTGCCAAATATATCCTCAGACTTGTGTTTTGTTATTCACAGCTTTTACACAGGCAATGTTAAAAAGTCCAAAACAGAGGAGCTGAACAACATTACACAGGCAAACACCACATCAGTAGCCTGGGTGTAGTCATAGACAAGAGGTTCAAACTGTATTGCATAGAGCCCTTCAGACACACACGAAGATAGATGGGAAACCCAAATAATAGACCACGTGAAAACACTGAAATAGAGCGGGTGCACATAGCACGTGCAAGGACTAAGAGGAGCATAATTGTAATGGTTGACACACATGGGGTAGCAACGTAATAAAACACCACTCTCCCAGATAGCCTCACACCACAACCAACCAACACAGGCATCCTTTAATTATACAAAGTCCAATCCTCAGAAATCCGTCAAGTCATAATGACGATTAAGATCATGGGGATGTACTGTCTCCAACACGTGTATCTAGAAGGCCTCACATTTTTTATGGATAACAACCCTATTGTCATGGTTTCAAGACAAGGGCTATTACTTGCACCCGTAACTGGCTGATACTGTGCCCTGCTGACAAAAAATGGGCGGACACTGGCTGGTATTATACACGGCACCGGATCGTAGATTTGTGCTGGCTCGCCCTCTCCTTGAGTTTACGGGGGTCTCGTCAACATAAGCCATGTCGCAGGGGCACTTAATCAAGTACACAACAATTTTTTTTGTGTGTATCTATATTTATATCTATATCATAGTGTTTAATAAAATGCAATGTTTGTATGGGGGAGAATCGGTAACAGACTCCTTGTTCCCTAAAAAAAAAAAAAAAAAACCTTTAAACAATTGTATTAAAAAATTAACACAGTTCTGGAATTCACTGGATGATATTGGTATAGCTTAATTAAGTCTGAATAACATCTGTGATATCAAATACAATAATTGGGCATTTGGTTCCTAATTTAACAATGGAGATTTAGCAGAAAGTTGGTTTATCCTATAACTATTAGAGATCTGGCTAAACAGATCAGAGCACAAATTAGTTGCACATTTTGCAACAGCCACACGGTGTGAGCTCGCAGCACTATGGAAGCAACCAGAAATACCCACGATTCCTAAGATTAGAAACAGAATTTGGTACGTTTGCAGGATGGAACAGTTGACAAGTCTGGTCAACGACACCGGCACAAAATTTCTCAAATTATGGTCCCCTTGGTTAGACAAATCAGATATCCCTGGGGTAGATGCTATTAATATTTGGCAGTAATAGGTGTAAGTGCATTCTCCTCTGACAAACCAGTTGTAGAGGGAGAAAGGGGGTGGCCCGGTATTAAAGGGGTTGCACCCCATTTGGCCACCCCTGACCGCACCAGGGAGACAAGGGGTTAACTGGACTGAGGTCCAGAAATGTGATTTAACCCTTGTTATGACCTGTAAATGTATTCTCCCCTGTTCCATTGTAATGTCTGTGTTAATCAGTGTCTGCATCACACACACACTAGAATCCATCCGGGAGCACAAGGGTTAATAGTTCTTTAATGATTATAGCTCTTTCTGTAGTTTTCCCGCCTTTTCAGGCACCATTTTGCAGGTCCCCATTGGCCGCCATTAGGGCTCAATGCTTTCCAATGGAAGGATGTGCTGTTTTAGTCCTGTTTCCTGTAAAGACCAGCAGGTGGCGTCCGAGAGGGAGAGCGGCGGTTTCCCATTGAAAGTCAATGGGCCCATTGACTTCAATGGAGATGCCTCGAGGTAACCTTTTCAAGAAGAAGTTGGCTGCCGTCCAGACCGCAAACCACAAAGCAGATACAATGTCTAAAAAGAGTTACAATCACTTGAGTCAAGTTCAAAGTTAATTGATGTGGGAATAAACAGTTCTAGGGCACCTAGAAATAAAATTCTTTTTGCCCCTAGTTCCTAGGCTTCCCCACAATCGACCACAACCGGGTCCCGAATCCTGGACCCCCGATAAGGGTCAAACCAGATAGAGCGGGTCGCGCCATAGGCTTTGCCGGCGGCGGCAGAAACGGCTCAGAAAAATGACTAAGTGTGAAATGCTGAATTTTAGGAATCCATATCTCCGGTTCCAGAGGGACCAGAGGATCAAGGTTTGGGGTATCTTTAGTCAATGCTCCGGCATCACTGCAGAACCATCCTTGACCCTCTTGGACCAACCCGACGGAGTATGGACCCCCTTGAAAGTTCGGGGCTTTTACTGCTGCGACACACTTTATTCGAGCAAATACCCAGTATGTACCTGGCAGATACCTGGAATGCGCCGCTCCTCACCTCTGACAAGCCCCGTTGCGTTTGCCTTCCCAGCCACGGTTCATGCCTGGCTGACGGGCGGCTGATCTGTTAAATGATAATGATTAGGATTTAATAGGCTGCAATGCTTCGCGTGTCTACCAGATGGCATAAATTCATGAATTGTAATGCAGTATATATATATATACTGTGCAGTATTGCAGCCAGCAGGAATAAAATGCTTCAATCCCTGCCTGGAAAATAACGCAATGCACTCGGGCAGAAAACAGTCACAAACCTCAATACACCCGAGTATACCCGAATTCGTGGGACTAGCCGAGCTCGAATAAAGTGTGTCGCCAGTGTACCATTGATTCTAATGGGGGAAAAGCCGCATGGTGAAAAAATGACTAAGTGTAAAATGTTGAAATGTGTAAGTCCATATCTCCGGGTTCTGGAATGCCCAGAGGGATGGGATTTGGGTGACATGTAGCCAAGGTTCCGGCTTTAATGCATGCCCATTTCCAGCCCCCTCAGACCAGCCAGACGGAGTATGGACGACTGTAAAGATTTGTGGATTTTCTCATAGACTTCAATGGCGGCGGTTCCCCATTGAAAGTCTATGGTAGGAAACCCCATTGACTACAACGGCGGAGTTGCTCCATTGAAACCCATGGCGGCGGAGCCCGTTGTTTTCAATGGGGATTTAGTGAAAAGCTGAGATTTCTTTTTCAGTGGAGATTTTTGTATTAAAATGATTTAATGTGCATTTGTGTAACTCCGGCTCCATAGGTCGTAGCAAGTCGCTTTTTGGATCATATGGTGTCCCAGTTCTGGCAATGAGAACTGGGAAGTTTGGACCTGCTAGACCAAACGGAACCGGATATTTTAATACGTCTATGTTTTATTCTTAATACTGTATTTTAAGGTATGGATAAGTTCCAGAGGAAATTCTTTTGGCCATAAGGTAGCAGATGGCCCTAGGAGACGACCCAATGTCTAGGACTTAAGTATTGTTCAAAGGATTTTGTCACCCTCACTGTTTACTTGAGGCTCAAACCAGAGCAGTCTTTAAGTGTCCCACTTCACACCTTCCAACAAAGGTTTTCCTGCCATAAAGCCAAATGGGTAGAATGGCTGGCATTCCATTTGCATATGTGGAGCTACAGAAATGAGACCCCAGAGTTCTACTGCGCATGTGCCAACTAGCAGGGGGGCATGGGTCAGAATGCTTTCCCACGTTAGTGAGTGGCTGGAGGTAATTCAAAACCAATCCCCTGTGCTTAAGGTTAAGAATAGAGGGACAAAGGATATATAAACTGCTGTTCCCTATATTCCTGTGTCTTTGTTTGCTGAATGATTTCCTGATTGCTGAGAGAAACGCTATGCACTGTCTTCCTGCCAGAGGCCTTACATGTCTTTGGTGTCTTGATGACTATGAAGAGTGCTGTATGAACTGCCAGTCCAGATATGACTGCTTCATCATTTCCATTTTAAGTAAGTGTCTATATTTTGCCTGTTATTTGTACATTATTGTGTGTTCACCTTTATCAAGGAATAAATTACATTTTGTTATATCTAAGTCTCGTCCCAGTTCAAACCCTGGTATATATATGTTTATATATAGTTTTGGTGTAAATTACAACCTGTCACAAGCTACCGTGACACCAGTTGGGACAGAAAATGACAGGGCAGACTATTAAGATACCAAGGACAGGATGGGACAGAACCATAACTGGAACGGACGAAATAGCTGATAACTGAGTTCTAAGAAGAAATAACAAAAAACTAAAAATCATCTATGATTACAATCCCCCCCCCCCCACCTCTGTGGTGTGTGTCAGAGTTTGTCTGTGAGCCTCCTCAGTGAGTCGAGTTATTTTTATATGTGATGTCTTGTCGGCTCTGTTATTTCCTGAATTTACAAAACTGTATAAAAAGGGATATTTGGTAACACCAATACAGGATAATGGGTTGGAAGATTGCTTACTGTCTGTACCAGATATCCAATAAAAAATTTGATGTGGAAAAAAAAAAGGTATAGCTTAAGTAAGTCTGAATAACATCTGTGATGTCAAATACAATAATTGGGCATTTGGTTCCTGATTTAACAATGGAGATTTAGCAGAAAGTTGGATCATCCTATAACTATTGGAGACCTAATACATGGTGCGGTAACGGGAACACCCGCTGACTGATATGTGAGCTTTTAATGTTTTCTATTCATTGTACAAACATGTTTTAATTATACCTTCACAACTGAAACTATCGACTTACTATCTATCAGAGGATTTGAAAAGATTTCTGCCACTTTAATTGGTGTTTTGCAGCTAGTGAGATTTCCTTTTAAAGCGTTAAATATTATGATCCACTTTGAATGTATGATCCACTATATCTGCTCTCCGGCCCTAATGCTGCACATGTGCTAAACCCTTCATTTTTACAATGTACATCTACAGTTTACTTTCATCCTCAACTTTTTATGATATGCCAACTTACCTCTCCTGCATGACCTTTTGTAAGACAGTTTGTGTAACAGTGACTTTTTTTGTCTCGTCTAATACAAAGCCAAGCTCCAATAATCCACCCATCCCAGCACTGCAAGGTTGCTTATAGCAGTCAGGATTACCTCCTCAAACATCTGAAGTTCAAACACCCAAATGAGTATATGGAAAAGATGAGGACTGAACAATCTTACAACATTCCAATAAATATGACAGAAAATGCATCTTTCAACGAATCAAGGCAATTAATAAACAATGAATCACTCTACTCTTTCCTAGATCTGTCTCAGCATCTCCCCTCATGAAATCCCTCTCCTGGCTCCCGATCAAATCCCGCATCTCACACTCCATTCTTCTCCTCACTTTTAAAGCTTTACATTCTTCTGCCCCTCCTTACATCTCAGCCCTAATTTCTCGCTATGCACCATCCCGACTCTTGCGTTCTGCTCAAGGATGTCTTCTTTCTACCCCTTTTGTATCTAAAGCCCTCTCCCGCCTTAAACCTTTTTCACTGACTGCCCCACACCTCTGGAATGCCCTTCCCCTCAGTACCCGACTACCACCCTCTCTATCAACCTTTAAGACCTACCTTAAGACACACTTGCTTAAAGAAGCATATGAATAGCACTGTGGATTTTCTGAACACATGATACATAAAGCTTGGCCCCCTGCAGACGCACTTACCAGAACTCCCTCCTACTGTCTCCGTACGTTCTCCCTACTTACCAATTAGACTGTAAGCTCCTCGGGGCAGGGACTCCTCTTCCTTAATGTTACGTCTATGTCTAAAGCACTTATTCCCATGATCTGTTATTTATATTATCTGTTATTTATTTGATTACCACATGTATTACTGCGGTGAAGCGCTATGTACATTAATGGCGCTATATAAATAAAGACATACAATACAATACAATGTAACTGCTTCTCATTCCAAAATATATATATTAGCAGCGGTCACAGGATAAGATCTTGGAGAAAGTGGGGAGAGCCTGACTTGGTCATCAGACATTGCTCAGCCTCCCCCCCCACAAACCCCGCAATCTCCCCCACCCGCCGCCCGACATCGCTCAGCCCCCCCACAAACACCGCAGCCTCACGTGTCTCTCCCGCCCGATCGCTCAGCCTCCCCCCCAGCACAAACCCTTCCCGCCCCTGCCTTCCCGCTCCTGCCTATCCGCCCCCCGCCACCTATGCCTTTCACTCACCCACCACCTCACACCCCTGCGCACTGCACAGCCACCGCCCGCACTCAACAGACACCTGCCGCCTCTCACCCACCCGCCGCCTCCCGCCCCTACGCACCATCAGTGACCAACCGCTGCACCCACTGGCTCTCGCCTCACACCCACCCGCCGCTCACACCCCTACGCACCGACATCACTGACACCCGCCTTCTCACACCCGCCGTCTCACACCCTAGAGGGATCCCCACCACTCAGTACCCACCCGCCACCCGTACTGAACACCCACCCGTCGCCATTTTTATATCACTTATTGTACGGTGATGTCTTTACAATAAACCATTTTCAAAATACATCGTATTACATTTTCTTACATTTTTTTTCAACATTATTATCCAACCTTTACAACAAATACTCAACCTATTGTTCCCCTATTTATAACTAATACTACCCATTACGGATTTACATCCCGGGCAACGCCGGGTATATCAGCTAGTATGTTATAAAAGTAACTTTCTAGGGTTGAGGGGGAGCCACGTCCCGAGGGCGAGGCCCACCCCCCTCCTCTATCACTTGTCTTATGAACTGCATCTGCAATACACCTCAGGTGTGTGGTTACTGTAACATCGCACCTTTCCACACCCAGCAATCTCTTTTTAATGACACATGGGATAAAGATAATTAATAATTATATAAAACATTTCCTGACATTTGCTATGAACATCTGGCTTTGCTTGTCCTCATCACGTGATGTCCTTCTAAGCCACGCCCCCGGCAGGAACCCTAAGCCACGCCCCCGGCAGGAAGTCTCATGGTCTCTTCCCCTTTAACCCCTCCGCTGCTGGTTATTATTATTATTGCTGTGATTGGCTGCTGATGGTCACGTGGTCGCTCTAGACCGGAGGCACACAAGCAGCAGGAAGCAATCCCTTCTCAGCCGGGCAGAGAGCAGCAGCAGCAGCAGCAGCAGCAGCGTCTCCCCCACATGCAGCAGCTGGGAGGGGCCGGGAGAGTCAGGCAGGATCCCCCCTCTGCGGTGAGTGTCCGCGCGCCGCCTCCTGTATAGCTGCCCCCCCCTTTCAGCAGGGACTGAGGCGGGGGCTCAAACACGCCCCCTGAGCCTCTCCTGCGCTAACCAATGAGCGAGCCCCGCTGCTGCAGGGGAAGAACCCCCACACATTGTAACTCAGGGAACCTCCTTTACCGGAGCGCGCCGCCTGTATCACGTGATCAGGGCCACTGCTGCTAACAACACAGGGATTGTGGGTAACAGGTGACGCAGCTTCGGAGAAGAGGAGATTACACAAGCGCTTCTCAAATTAAAACTAAGCAGCCAATGTGGACCTGACTTACTACAATCTAGGTTCCTAAGACTTGGTGCCCCAGCAATTGCCAAACCAATTGTTTCCATAGTCAACTCTATCCTGTCTGCTGGCCATATCCCTAAAACCTGGAAAGCTGCCAGAGTTGTCCCAATCTTCAAAAGTGGAGACAAAAACACTGTCTCAAACTACAGACCAATCTCCCTTCTCCCAATNNNNGACAAAAACACTGTCTCAAACTACAGACCAATCTCCCTTCTCCCAATCCTATCCAAAGTCATGGAAAAATGTGTCCACTCTTTCGACCCAAACACTCTATCGTAACTACTAAAAAAAGGGGGAGGGGGAGTGAGGGATGGACTGGGCACTTCCCAAGTGATAATAGTAAATAGTGTTATAAGTGAAACACAAAAAAATACACCTTACACCAAATAGTGAATAAGTAATAAAAAAAAGTGTGTAAAGCAGCTCAACTTCCTCTGGTGGGGCAGTTCCAAATCCCAGGATATGGAGATTTCTTTGCTCGGAGGTGTATACTCAGTGTATACCTATGGCTAATAAATATATATATATATATATATATATATATATATATTCACAGTGAATTTAAAGTTCAAAGAAAAAAAATGTGAATGTAATGAAATATTTATTCTATTTTATCAGGAATAAAAAATACAAATAATATTTTTTAGTGTTTAACTTCTTTGTACTCTCAGTCAGTTGAAGTTGTAGGGCCGGTGGATAATAATGGAAGAATGAAAAATACAAATAATCATGAATAATGCACATTTATAATAATAAAAACAGTAATTCAAATTTTTAGTCTTTATCTTGTTCGTCATGGCCACATTGCATTCTGTAGTTCATTGAGAGAGGGGGGGGGGTTGTGTAAATCATGACTCTAGATACACTATTTACACAGTTCACACAATTTACACATGATACCCCCCCCCCACCCGTCCTTTTGTAGTCCAGCCAGCTGTCTCTGAAAAGGAAAGAAAAATTAGTGCAGTTACTGTAAGTGCATATACTGTAATTGCATTTTGTACTATAAAACTACTCCATATTGGACTACTGTATGCAGTTACTACTGTCTACTGGAACTACTGTACTGTAAAATACTTTGTAACAAGATTGGTAGTGCATCCAGCTCTCTCTAAAAATTAAAAATTAGTGAAGTAAAGTGCATGCTGTATACTGTAAAACAATCTGTGCCATACTTACCTGTATCATGCTGTACTTGGTGTGCCTGTACTTACCATACTACAGCACAGTACTATACTACCTTCCTGATGCTTGCCCTTACGCTCTATCACAATGGGCAACATAGTCGCAATATGGTCGATATATTTATTACAGCAATCCACGGTGAGCACATCGTTCCAAAAACTCATTATGCCATTCGCCAACTCATCCTTTTTTGAGGGTTTCACCACTTTTCAGATATGGTCCTTCAGCTGATGCCAGACCATTTCGATTGGATTGAAGTCTGGTGATCTGTCTTTGGGGGGGGGGGGGGAAGGAGAATTAGTTAAAGAGATAGACAGTAAACAGTGTGAAAAAACGAGACACGGTTACCGTACTTACTCCGCTGGCGTCTTCACCTAGTTGATACCGCAGGCAAGAATATGCGCAGTTCACGCGGTGTGCTTCGGATCGTTGTCCTGGTAGAAACGGTGACCATCTGGGAATTCACATGTGATGTATTCCACAATCTCAGGCACAATTTGCTCTTGGAAAAAAACTTTATTCATGATACCTGTAACAAGAAAAGAAAAGTGCTCAAAATAATGCACACTACAGTAGTACAGTACAGTGCTTAAGGCTACAGCATGTGACTTTGTGCATTATTATACTGTACCATCAAAGATGATGATGCATCCTGGTCCACGCCTAGAGATGGCACCCCACACATGCATCTTCACTGGGTGTTTTGGACGCGGCTTCATAGATATGGGTCCTTTTTAGGGGAATGCAAAGGTGGCAAATCTCTCCAGAGATACAGTAGACTCGTCAGTAAAGATGCAATCCTTAAAAGTTTCGCCACTGTCGATCCATGCCTGTGCCTGGACCCCTCTCTTTATCTTGTTGACGTCCCTTATCATAGGGTACACTCTGTAATGACAAGGAATAATTTTATAGGTACAGTACAGTTTATTAAACCACACTTTTCACCTCCTGTACTGTCCAGTACTAACCTCACATGTCCATATTTCCATCCAATTCTGTGTCTCATCTTCTTAATGCTGGTCTCTGATACGGTTAGATTGTGATTTTTCTGCAAAGCGTCTTTGACCCTTAAGGCACTCTTCTCATCATTCTCTTCACTTATTCTGTCAACCAGAACAGTTGTCTCCCTACAGTTTAAAGGAAAAACAACAATACGTTACAGTAGGCCACAAGTACAGGTACATTTATGAACAGGCCTACAGTATGGCCAAATATACAGTAGATATTACTTTAATAGAATAGTTGTACTGTATAAATATACAGCGATAACAATAAAAATAGAAAGATACTGTTTAGAATAGTTATATAAATACAGTATACAGCGATAACAATATAAAGATACTGTATACAATAGTTATATAAATATACATCGATAACAATAACAATATAAAGATACTGTATAGAATAGAGTTATATAAATATACAGCCATAACAATAAAAATAGATAGATACTATATATAATAGCGTTATATAAATATACAGCGATAACAATAAAAATAGATAGATACAGTACAGTACTAACGCGGTAGCTACCGTTGGTGTCCTCATTACTTTTTTGGTCTTACCGTGGGCATGATAGCTCACGGTTGCTGCTGGCACAACGAAGTCAGAAGTACTTAGCCAGCGTTGAATATCCGCAATTCGTTGTCCTCTCGTGCACATCTCCTTTATTCTCATGCTAAGATCCTTAGAAATCTTTTTAACACGCATCACTGCGTGTAGAAAGAAATACAAGCACAAGAATGTATATTCGATGTTTAGTCGATGTGTATTCCATGTGCAGTGAATCCACAAAATGAATTTAATGAGTCACATTAGAATAAGCCCACTTTTAACACCTGCACCTCGTCGCTATGCATAAAAGGTGACACACATTGCACAGCCTCCCACTCGATGATCTGTATCTGAACTTGCCAATGTCCAGATACTGCATTGTGCCATCTGCTTCCATGGATCAACCCCGATTCTACGGATGCAGGAACCCACTCGCCTCTGCCGTGCCTGTCATGCAGAAAAAGCAAAAGGCGGCAGCCGTTTCCAAGCCAAGGCCAAAGCGAAAGGCTAATAAAGAAAACCTTCTGACGACTCCAAAGGCTACAGTTAAGGCTTTAAAGAAGCCTTATTATGTTAATAATGCATCAGCCCTCGCCGCCGCTTCTCTCCCGTAAACCCAGAGGACACCTTCTCCATCACTCCTCGCTGCCGCTTCTCTCCCGGAAACCCAGAGGACACCTTCTCCATCACTCCTCGCCGCCGCTGCCGTTTCTCTCCCGGAAAACCAGAGGACACCTTCTCCATCACTCCTCGCCGCCGCTGCCGTTTCTCTCCCGGAAACCCAGAGGACACCTTCTCCATCACTCCTCGACGACTCTGTCGCATCTCTCCCGGTAATCCTCAGGGCACCTTCTCCATCACTCTTCGACGATGCTGCCGCTTATCTACAGGGAACCCCCATCTCATCCTCTTATGCACCCATCCACCCAGATGTCCACAGCACCCCATGCACAAGATCCAGCTTGTTAGACCGCATGCTGAATGGGTTAAGTGTCGATATCCCTGGGAACTCTATGCTGGGAAGGATAGATCTTCTTTTAGAGACCATGCTAAATATGGATCAATGGATGGTGAAGATGGATCAACGGATGGAGAAGATGGATCAACGGATGGAGAAGATAGAGACTGACATAGCGGGGATACATCATTTGCTCAGAGTTCATGCCCCTGTACCTCGGACGCCGGAGCAGGAGGGTGGCATGAATGGGATGAATGGGACCTTCAACCTTCCATCACCAAGCGCACCCGCTCCATCAGAAGAATATGTGTTCATGTATGCCGTTGACGAGGATGACATGACAACCCCATCAAGACCATGCCAGGAAGCAACACTGATAAGGAGACCAAGACCGGAGGAAAAGCACCCTCCCAGACAACCTATCCCCGCCCGCCGCCACCGCAAGCACTCCCGCTCACAGGAGAACACCCGCTCCCAGAATCCAACCCACATATGCTTGCATTGAGACGGTGCCCGACATCATCCTGCGCGAGCTGCCTCAGCAACTCAGGGAGAAGTATAGGTTTACAAGTGCTCGTATACCCAAGAGGCATGTTTTGTTCATTTTCAAGCACCACGTGCCATACTCGTTGTACTTAGGGTGGGTCCACAATGTGAACTACGAAGGGAATCGCGAGAAAAAGGCTCTTCCTGAAAATTTTAGAAAGACTATTGTGGAGGAATTGCTGCGCTATTTTTCAATTACCGATCCTTTAATGAAAATCGTGCGAGACTCCATTAATGGCATTTTGCGGCATACAAGGCATCGGCCCTGTAAGGACAATCGGCTGGGGATCGAATTCGCTTCGTGATTGCTCGTCTGTTAAAATGTTGATTAATTTCTGACTTGTTCATTGTTTAAATTGTATTCTAATATGTTTTTTTAAATATACCTCTATGTTTTTAATTACAGTACACCATTAATGTTTTTTTACTTACAGTACTCCACCAATAAAAATAATGTTGATTGTTGTAGATTGTATTCATACTGTCAATGTTTTGACTGTATTGGACACCATTAATGTATTTGTACTTACTGCACCCACCAATAAAATAAATTGCTGTTTTTTTTAAATGTACCTGTATGTTTTTAATAACAGTAAACCATTAATGTTTTTTTACTTACTGCGCTTTACAGTACATCAAAACAGTATTAAAACGCATTTTCCGTATTTGTATTATTATTATAGTAGAACACACATAGTACTGCACTGTAATACTGTACATGTACAGAATAAATTTATACTTTTTATTTTTGGGGTTTATTATACAGTACATTATGTTAAAAACGTATGTAATAAAGCTCAGTTATTCTATCCTAATCAATAAAAATGGCACCGATTCAGATTCTGCAGTGTGCAAGCATCGTTACAAAAAGCGATATTATCCATCGAAATCCCTCCATTTGCCGTTCTCAGCCTAATGGCAAAGCTTCTTTTTCTGAGGAAGAAAAATAAATACTGTAAATACTGTAATGGTTAGTTCAGTAGGCAGTCCCCTAAAGAAGTTCCCACAGTCAGTCCCCGCAGTCTCCTCGGTCAGTCCCAACAATTATTTTATCGGGGGACGTCTCTTGTTCACATACACACATGCGCCTAGATGTGATGAGACGCATACAGTATGCGTTTCAACAAGGTTCCAATGTGCATGCTAGATAGAAAAGCAAATGTGTGGTGCTGCAAACAAGAGCCTTTTAAAACAAAAATGACTTGATAGAAGAATCCTGAGGTGCAACCCCCCTATGGTTGAAGGACTGAATAAGCCAAGACAGATTGGGTGACCGCTGCTAATCAAACTCCAATTGTTAACCGACTAGTGGACTAGGGTCCCCACAAGCAATGCAGTAAGGGACCTCACACTGATGTGAACCAACATATAATATCGGAATGGAGAATGTCCAGATAATATCCAGATATTTGAGATAAAGTAATTACTCACTCAGAGCCAGCTTGTCCTCCCTGTCATCACTGTAGGTGTATCTTCATCCAGTTGAGGGGGGTGTGCATCCGTTTTTTCATGGGTCCTGGAAATATGCAGATAGGAAAAAGCAGGCACAAGCAACCACTTGCTTGTGCCTGCTTTTTCCTATCTGCATACTTCCAACGTGCATGCGCCTAGCTGTCCACCAATCTACTGTAGAAGCTGCTCAGCCAATGATATTTCTGGACTAAAGTTCGGCGAACTGTGACTAAAAGAACTACAGTAAATAAACATAAGCAAAGAGATTGATTACAGGAGAATCGCTTTACTGTGCATTGATATTGATCTTTCAAAAAAAGAATAAAATACGGCAGCCGTACTCACCATAGACTCTGCCAATCGGTTGGCGCCGAGCCACTGCCAGTCCCGTAGTCTTGATTATACACATAGTTGACAGGTGACAGCGGGCCTGCTAGACCTGTAGTTGCCAGCTGATGAAGCTGGAAATCGCTTTGGTACATGCAAGCTTGCTGCTATCTGCACGTGAAATCCTGCTCAGGCTGCAGGTATCCTGTTTGGGGCTGATAACCTGCTGACCGGCAACCCTTGTTTTCACAGACGGTCGGACCGTTATTGGAAGCCGGTGCTGGCGTATTGCTGACGATTCCTAGTTGGTTTTACAAAGGTAGTAGAAAATTCAGGGGCAACACACCAATACCCTCCTCCTGTAACTCTGGGTGCAGGAGCAATACAAAAAAAACGCGGATCGATACATAACTTTTTCTTTATCACGCGCTTCCACCCCAGAGCATCTGGTGAAAATCTGTAAAAGTCATAATTTTCGATAAAATATTGATAAATTTGACCAACTGTGGCCATCTTATCATCTGCTGAACTAATTGCTGACCATATTAAATAAGCGTACGTTATGTTGGGCTTTCTGAACACGGACTGCAGTGATGTACTCATCTCTGGACCTCTCTGCACAATGGAATAGAACACCAGACAGTTTGCATTTAGTTTTTAGTATGAAACGCCTAAATACTGTAGATACAATGTTGTACATCTTCTTCAGTACCAAGGTCAATTCACAAAGGACCACTGTGGTATTTTTTTATACACCTGCAAGTCGACACATTACTGAAGCGCATGCACATTACAATTCATTAATATCTGCCACCTGGCGGATACGCGAAGAATGGCAACCAATTAAATCCGAAACATTCTCATTAAACAGATCAAGCGCGGTGGACGCCGGCATGATTGCGACATGAATATGGCACGAATGCCGCATGAATGTGGCGAAGCGCGTGGCATTCGGAAAAAGTCACCGGAAAATATCGGTGAAGTGTTAGAATAAAAGGGGCCGCGGCTGTACACTATAATTGAGGGTTGGCAGTTTATAAAGCCCTTAACAGGGACATTTTAACCATTGCAGAAAGATGTGAAATTATTTTTGGTATCAAGGAAGGTGCAAGTAATGCACCTCCCGCTATTACATTTAAAGTTTCCCATAGGTCTCAGAATGTAAGTGTCATTGGATAAAGATCTAAGTTTTGTAGGTGCCAACTTACTCTTGATACAGTCAGCTTTCCTAAAAATAAAAGAAGTACACTTATCCACGTGTCATTTTAGGATTGGATCATGCCAGAATGTCCCAATGACGTCTCAAGATGGATTCCTCGGATTTATAAGATTGGCTACATTTTGTGGTAAAGACTGTTCTATCGCTCCAATTGGTATGTTTCTTTCCAAACTTTAAATGATGTGCCTCATTTGTTGATTTTAACAAATCCATTCTCTCCAACTGTGTTGCCTTTAGAAAATAATTTTCAACAAGGGATTCTTCAAATTCTTTTTAGACAAATTTTCCTTCAAAAGATTGGACTGTGCAACGAAATCCAAATCTGTTGAACAATTTAGTTTCATCTCTATATCTCTAACATAGGTTCAGGACATAACATCTATCTATGGATATCTTGCTGACATAGAGATATTACATAAGTGTAAGGGAAATCATTACACTATTTGGATACTGATTGGTACTGCTATACTAATATTCTACTTTGATATATTACATGTTTTTAGTAGGCAGTATTCATTAGCATTTCATTGGGGACTTTTAATATCACTGTTAATATAACACTTGCATCGTTTTTGAAGAAATAAAACTTTATTATTTTCTATTTTACTATTTTTCTATGTTAGTGGTACATATGAGGTGTATTATATATCTCTTTATTAGAATATTGGTATTTTTGATTATTAAATCATGGTAATATGATACTTATCTATGTACTTTGAGTCGATTATACTGTTATCTTATGTGAGAGCTGTACCTCACATATCAAGTTGTTTGTTTGATCCAGTATGTCCGCCTGACTGAAATTGTAGATATGACTCATTGCCCGTGACCTACTGACTTGTTGTAAGTAGGCATTTGGAGGAGTGCCGTGACCCATGTTTTAAAAGTTACTGCACAATGGTTTGTTTTTTCTCTTTTTGTCTACAGAATTACCATTATTGAGAAAATCAACTGAGATCAACATGCGTATATTGGGACTGATTACTAACTTCCAGTCCTTAATTAGAACTTTACTGAGATCAACTATAACCTATTGGGACTAATCTAAGTATCACATACCAGGATTGGTATTATTTGACTTTCTTGTGCCAAGGACTTTTGTTCTGTTGTATTATTGCACTGTTGTACAAATCATATGGATTGATTTGTTGTATGTCTTTTTGGCTGCCATTCTAATAGCAGACTCACTAGTCACTTTAGGATTCACTAATTGTTTTGGGTCACCACCCAATTTAATTTAATTTTGTTTATTATAGTCACTTAGTATATTTATATTGTGCACTATTAACACATTCGGTACATTAGGTACCAACACCTTACTTGTTTATGTAGAAACAGGTAGAACGCTTAGGTATATTTTTAATATTAGTGTGTTTTATGTATACATTCATACATGTCAAACTTACCGTGGAGAAGAGTAAAACAGGAATCTGAAAGAGTTTCAGAAGGCAAGTAACAGTCACAAATAGCACTTTAACATCAAAACATTAATGAACAATCTTCATTCACCAACACACATATCACAAGTTGCTGCAATCCTCCCTCTCTTCTCTCCTTCTTCCTTGTCTATCTGTCTATCTGTCTCGCTGTCTCTCTGTCTCTCTGTCTCTCTCTGTCTCTCTCTGTCTCTCAGAATTACCGTTTTTAGAGGAAATCAAGTGAGATCAACAAGTGTATTTTGGGACTGATTACTAACTTCCAGTCCTTATGGATAACTTTTCTGAGATCAACGATAACTTACTGGGACTGATCTAAGTATCACAAACCAGGATAGGTATTATTTCACTTTCTTGTGCCAAGGACTTTTGTTCTCTTGTATTATTATGAATGTAGACGCTAGTTAAATTGACTGTTATTTTTAGTCCTGTAATTGTATGGACAATAAACGTTGTTTGTACACCATTGAACATTGTATTCACCCAGGACTTTGAATCACGGTATTGGGCCATAAAGCACTAGTGCCTTGATTAATTTCATAGTACTCACTTTGTTCAAGCTTGTACCCAATGTCCCTGTCACATACTCCCTTTGGGCTGAGGATGGAGCTCAGCTGCTCCTCACTTGGGATCAGACACAGGTGTTGGGGGATCTCCTACTGCTGATGGCTCTCAGCCTCCTTATGCTTCCTCTTGAGGTTTGAGAACTATTTTTTTTGCAGTTCTCCTTCGTCCTTTGGGTCACTTTCATGGCGGAGCCGGTGTTGCAGAAATCCTTCCACATCCGTCTTTTAGTTGTGGCACCAGATACCGTCTTTTAGTTGTGGCTGCAGATATGAGAACAAATGTGGAGACACTGCTACTATAGGTTACTGTAGATGTAGAGAATAACATATTTAAGTAGTGGAAATGTGATAACAATTCTAACGTGTGTCAGTGTGTGGCTAACAGATAGTGTTACTATTTGTGACACATACAGTACACCAAGAGGAGGGGGTTTCAGTCCCCTTTAGTATGTAATATATATTGTATACTATATAGTGTATTATTATTTAGTTATTATATAACTTCAGAGCAACTGAAATACACCCCATATTGAGTATAAAATGGTGCAAAGAGCTACAGCTGGGGTGCAGCCCATTCACCATTCTCCACTTCCCTTGAGGGTAAAAAGAGCCAGGTAAATTCTGGCCCTGCAGCAACTTTCCTATCAAAAAGATGCTCTGTAAACAAAACTATAGGCCACGTCCTATGCCCTGTTGAATAATAGTCATTCAACTTAGCCATAGGTTTCATATAAAGTTGTGGGAAAGGAGCACTCCTGGCAAAAATTAATATTGATTCAGCCTTTTCTCTATTGCTTTGCTTGGAGGTGAGGAGGAGCGCAGGAGGATACAGTGGTATATGTAAAAGAAATTAAACATATATAGTGCAGACTGTAATCACTGCTACTGTTCCTCATAATCTGTAAGAATAGAACTCACAAAAATCGCCGTATAATATCACGTCAGAGATCCATCTCTCTCTGACTGGAGCCCTTTCAGCCGCAAATACCAGGATATCCCTCAATAGGTGAGTATGGTATGAAAATAAAGAAAAACCACTATAGTGCATACTATTCGAAGTATATTACAAAATCATCATGAGTATTATGAACTCACATTTTCCATACAATAATCAGGTGGGGGAGAGAACCGCCGATAGATCTGGAGGACAATTGCAAGCCGCTTCCCAGCATCTCACTCGCTCCTCGCTGTGTGCTTCCGCGTGCGTCACTGCCGTCGCGTCACTTCCGCTATCGCGTCACAGCTTAGGGCAGAAGTTCAAACTAGGTCTGGTGCCAGCTCTGATCTTGCCAGTCGTTCCGATCGTAGGTTCTCTGCTTCAACTCTACGCGTTTCGCTAATTGCTTCGTCAGGAGTTGTAATGACATGGGACTACCTCAATACTATATATAGACCCGTCAATCAGAGAATGGAATATTTATTAAACCCCCTCAGCGCTCAGTTACCCCAGTCACAATAAAGGACATTTTTTAGAAGTTTTTTACCAAATGGTTTTAGCAGATTTTAATAAACTAACCAAAAATAGCAATACTTTTAAACATAATCTGACAAAAAGTGAAAGGGAGGCTCTTGAAAGTTTAACAACTAATGATGACATAATCATAAAACAAGCTGACAAGGGAGGTGGGGTTGTGGTGATGGATCGGTCTTGGTATTTGAATGAAGCTAATAGGATATTGAATGATGAAAAGACATATCAGACCCTAGACCACAACCCCACTAATCCCTTTTTTAAGCAGTTACAAGAATTTTTATTAAAAGGGAAAAATTTGGGAATATTAAACGAGAATGAATTTAAATTTTTATGCAAGGAAAAACCAAGATTACCATTGTTTTATTTTCTACCTAAGATTCATAAAGATGTTTTAAATCCCCCTGGTAGATCTATATATCA
Source organism: Ascaphus truei (assembly GCA_036426205.1). Taxonomy (NCBI): domain Eukaryota; kingdom Metazoa; phylum Chordata; class Amphibia; order Anura; family Ascaphidae; genus Ascaphus; species Ascaphus truei. Next base: position 50,779 of record WSYH01003962.1, read on the forward strand.
GGCATTGACTCGCTGACTAATAATTTATCCCAGTATATCAATTGTTTTTTATCAAAATATGTGTCAACTTTTAAATCTTATATTAAAGACACCACCGATATTATAAGAATTTTAAATTATATAAAATGGGAGGACCATTATATTTTGGTCACGACTGATGTATCAGCCCTATATACATCAATAAACCATACTGATGGGATAGAGTCAGTGAGAAAAATCTTGGAAAGGGACGTAGAAATTAAGAAAGAACAGGCAGACTTTATATTAGAAGCTATTCGTTTTATTCTGGAAAAAAAATTCTTCTGGTTTAACAACAAATATTATTTACAGAAGTGTGGCACAGCCATGGGGACGAGATTTGCACCGAGCTATGCGAACATCTTCATGGGGATTTGGGAAGAGGAGTGTGTAGAACCCCCCCATGAACTCGGTGCAAATCTTGTCTCCTGGCATAGATTTATCGATGATATGGTGTTCATCTGGAAAGGGAGTGAGGAACAGCTGATAGATTTTTTTTAAGGCCTTGGAAGACAATGACCGTAATATTAAATTCACTCACAAATGGAGTAAGCATGAAATTGAGTTTCTAGATTTAGTCATTTTTATAGAAAATAGGGAGTTGAAAACCAAAACCTTTTTTAAAAAGGTAGAAAGCAATAATTTTATATTAGAAAATAGCTGTCACAACCCACAATGGACTATGAACATCCCTTACGGCCAATTGAGAAGACTCAAAAGAAATTGTAATGAGGATAGTATATCAGCAACAATCCAAAATTCTCCTAAACCGATTCAAAGATAGGAATTATAACGAAAAAACCCTTAATAGAGCTGTTGAGAAAGCCAATTCTGTTCAAAGAAAGGATCTATTGGTGGATAAAATTAAAGATTCAAATACTAACAGTAAATTCAATATGTCTTTGCTTACACCATATAATAAGGACGCAAATGAAATTTAAAAAGTCATTTGCAAACACTGGCACATTCTAAAAAATGACCCTGTCCTCAAGGATCATATTCCCAACATCCCAAATGTTTTATTTAAAAGAGCCCCAAATCTAAAAAATAAGTTGGCACCCACAACGTTTAAAGTAACACAACAAGATAGACCAGGAACCTGGTTGGAGAAACCGATGGGTTTCTTTGGCTGCTACTCATGTACAGCATGTAAATATAAAGCGAGTGAAAAACTTAAATTTACTGTATATCCAAGGCAACAGGAGAATTATTTAAAGTAGAAACTTAAATAAATTGTAAATCAGATTTTGTGATCTATCTATTACAATGCACTTGCGAGTTGCAGTACATTGGTCGTACATCAAGACCATTACGCACCCGAATTTTAGAACATATGGGGAACATCAAAAAAGGCCTTATTACTCTCAATTTGTCCAAACATTTTTTAACCTTTCATAATTCCGATCCTAAATTTTTAAATTACATGGGTATAGAACAGGTAACCACACATTGGAGGGGGGGCAATAGGATGAATAGTCTAGCCAAAAGAGAAACTTATTGAATTCATAAAATGCAGACTCTGGCCCCCCATTGTCTAAATGTGGACATAGATATAAGTGCCTTTTTAACCTAGAAGTTGTTTTAACCTAGAAGTATTTTAAAGGTCTTTTTATTCTCTTAGGTGTTTTTAACATTTTTATCGTACCAACCTACTTGGGATTATCAAATTATACTTGAGTTTTATAATTCTTGTGTTTATTTTATATATATTTTTATTGTCATTTTGTATTAGTAACTACGTCTTATCTCTTCTCTTCCTCTAGCTATCTCTCCATTATATATTTATATATATATATTTTTATCTAATTGATATGCATATGTAATAGGTATTTTTCCATTTTTTATTTATATCCACCTTGATATACATATGCAATGCTTTTTAAATAAATTAATTATGTTTAGTATTTAATAAAGATTATTGTGTTAATTTAATGTATGTATAAGCTATTCACTGGGTTTTTGACCTCGCGCTATGTATGAGTGCTGAGGGGGTTAATATAATATTCCATTCTCTGATTGACGGGCCTATATATAGTATTGAGGTAGTCCCATGTCATTACAACTCCTGACGAAGCAATTAGCGAAACGCGTAGAGTTGAAGCAGAGAACCTACGATCGGAACGACTGGCAAGATCAGAGCTGGCACCAGACCTAGTTTGAACTTCTGCCCTAAGTTGTGACGCGATAGTGGAAGTGACGCGACGGCAGTGACACACGCAGAAGCACACACCGAGGAGCGAGTGAGATGCTGGGAAGCGGCTTGCAATTGTCCTCCAGATCTATCGGCGGTTCTCTCCCCCACCTGATTATTGTATGGAAAATGTGAGTTCATAATACTCGTGATGATTTTGTAATATACTTAGTTCGAATATATTGTGGTTTTTCTTTATTTTCATACCATACTCACCTATTGAGGGATATACTGGCATTTGCAGCTGAAAGGGCTTCAGTCAGAGAGAGATGGATCTCTGACATGTGATATTATACGGCGATTTTTGTGAGTTCTATTCTTACAGATTATAAGGAACAGTAGCAGTGATTACAGTCTGCACTATATATGTTTAATTTCTTTGACATATACCACGGTATCCTCCTGCGCTCATCCTCACCTCCAAGCAAAGAAATCTCCATATCCTGGGATTTGGAACTGTCCCACCAGAGGAAGTTGAGCTGCTTTATACACTTTTTTATTACTTATTCACTATTTGGTGTAAGGTGTATTTGTGTATATTTTTTTGTGTTTCACTTATAACACTATTTATTATTATCACTTGGGAAGCACCCAGTCCATCCCTCACTCCCCCTCTCCCCTTTTTTTAGTCTTTTCTCTATTGCCCCTGGTCCATGGCAGTTTTAGATTCATAGGGTGAACATTTTGGGGGCGTATTACATAGACAAATAACTTTGGATGTGTTGTGCCATATCATGCGCCGTCTTAGAGGAATATAGCACTTTTTTGTTTTGGTGCATAGCAAAATGGGAATTAGCACAATCACCAACTATCTACATGATTTCCTATTTATCGGTGTAACAGGGACTTAGCCTGATTAAATAAAGTTGCCTCTAGTACTCTGAGAAATCCAGAAGAGAGCTGGTTAATTGCAGCTTGTCAATTATTTAGCTCCACCTGGGTAATCAGAGGAGGGTAAAAAAAAACCTGCTGGGGACACACCTTAGCACACAAGTGTGCTGACACAGGAGAACAGAGAAGCCTGCATAAAGATTCCTTTGCACACAACTGTGCTGACAAAGGAGAAAAAAGACAAAGATGAGAGTCTTGAAGCACACACCAAGGCTCTGTGCTGACAATAGACTTCCTGGGAGCTGCAGGATTGCAACGCCCGCATCTGAAGTTTGCCTGGAGAAACCGGAGACGCCAGGCCAGCACAGTCAGATAAGACTTTTCATATAGATAGTATATTGGTCCCTGATAATTCATTATAAGTTTTGGAATGGAACTGACCTACCCAGCCGGCACAGATAGTTATGGCATGTACACTGGCGACACACTTTATTCGAGCTTGGCTAGTCCCACGAATTCGGGTATACCCGGGTGTATTGAGGTTTGTGAGTGACGCGACGGCAGTGACGCGTCACGCGGAAGCACACAGCGAGGAGAGAGTGAGACGCTGGGAAGCTGCTTGCAACTGTCCTCCAGATCTACCGGCGGTTCTCTCCCCTACCTGATTATTGTATGGAAAATGTGAGTTCATAATACTCGTGATGATTTTGCAATATACTGAGTTCGAATAGTATGCACTATTGTGGTTTTTCTTTATTTTCATACCATACTCACCTATTGAGGGAAATCCTGGCATTTGCGGTTGAAAGGGCTCCAGTCAGAGAGAGATGGATCTCTGACATGTGATATTATACAGCGATTTTTGTGAGTTCTATTCTTACAGATTATAAGGAACAGTAGCAGTGATTACAGTCTGCACTACATATGTTTAATTTCTTTTACATATACCACGGTATCTTCCTGCACTCCTCCTCTACCGTAACTACCCTGCTAAAAGTTTGCAATGAAATCCAGTGTGGAATGGAACGGGGTCAACTCACTGGTGCAGTATTCCTAGATTTTGCAAAGACTTTTGATACTGTTGATCATGCTATCCTGCTCAACAAACTCCAGAGCTCTGGAATAGGGAGGCATGCTTTAAACTGGTTTCAGTCCTACCTATCAGGTAGATCCCAACATGTGTCCATCTCTGGCGCCAACTCTAACCCCCTGGCTATCACCTGTGGCGTCCCGCAAGGCTCTGTTCTCTGGCCCCTTCTCTTCTCAGTGTTCATTAATGATCTTCCTACATCTTGTCAGGAAGCCTCAATACACATGTATGCAGATGACACAATCCTATATGCACACAGCCATAGCCTCTCAGACCTTCAACACATACTTCAGTCTGACTTTTTCAGACTCGAAAACTGGATTTCCCAAAACAAACACTGACAAGACTGTAACAATGGTGTTTGGGACCAAGACTAAATTTTTAAAGCTTCCAGCGACTGAGCTCCAGATTAGAACCAACGCTAACACCACCCTAACCCCTGTCACTAGTTTTAAATACCTGGGCATATGGTTTGACTCCCACTTAATATTCGGGATGCACATTGATACCCTGACAACCAAGACCTATGCCAAAC
>WSYH01003963.1:0-12571 GCA_036426205.1 Ascaphus truei
TATATATGTATATGTATGTATGTATAGATACACACACACACACACACACACACACACACACACAGGGTGTAATTAATGTACAGGGGACATATATTTGGATAGGTTTTATTAATGTATAGGGGTACATCTATATTTGGATGGACTAATAACTGTACAGGGGTTACATATATTTGGAGGGGGTGTAATTAATTTAACGGGGTTACATATATTTGGAGGGGTGTGTAATGAATGTATAGGGGGTACATATATTTGGATGAGTGTAATTATTGTATAGGGGTAGATATTTTTTTATGGGGTGTACTGAATGTATACTATATAAATATATATAGTGCAGAATAAATGAGTACTTCAGTATTAGGCGATGCAGGTAGTCCTCGTTATCCAACGTTTCACTTTACAACAAATGGCATATCCAACGCTTTACAATGTAACCCTACGGGCCGTTATCCGACACCAGAATGCGCTATCCAACGCTCACCGCCGCTGATTAACATGGGGCTCACTTTGCAGCGGTGTCACTATCCAGCGCCACTTCCAGAACGGGTTCCGCTGGATAACCGAGGACTGCCTGTACTTTTTTTATTTGGACTAACAATTTATGTCATAGGACAAGTTTTCGAGAGTTCTCCTCTCTTCCTCAGGTCAGCAATACTGATATACACAGGAATCTCTGGCTCAAACAGTGTAAGGGAGAGCAGGGGAATAAGGAAGGGTGAGAAGTGCTCATTTATTCTGCACTATCGCAACTGGACTAACACAACTATTATTATTATTATTATTATTATTATTATTATTATTATTTCCAGATAGATAGAGTGTAATTAATTAAAGGGGTTACATATATTTGGAGGGGTGGTAGGGGTACATATGTTTGGGGGGATGGTATTAGTGTAGGTGTCATTATTGTATAGGAGTACATATATTTGGATAGTGTAATGAATGTATATGGGTTACATATATTTGAATGGGGTGTAATTAATGTATGTATAGGGGTTTCATACATTTGGAGGGGTGGTATTAGTGTATGGGGGTACATATGTTTAGGTGGATGGTATTAATGTATAGAGGTTACATATATTTGGATGGGGTGTTACATATATTTGGATGGGGTGTAATTAATGTATAGGGGTTTCATACAATTGGAGGGGTGGTATTAGTGTATGGGGGTACATATGTGTGGGTGGATGGTATTAATGTATAGGGGTTGCATATATTTGGATGGGTTTAATTAATGTGTAGGGGTTACATATATTTGGATGGGGTGTAATTAATGTATAGGGATTACATATATTTGGATGGGGTGTAATTAATGTATAGGGATTACATATATTTGGATGGGGTGTAATTAATGTATAGGGGTTCCGTACATGTGTAGGGGTGCTATTAGTGTATGGGGGTACATTTGTTGCATGTATAGGGGGTGCAGTAAATGTACCATATAATGGAGAGCAGGGGGGAGGCTGCATTTGGGAAGTTAGGGAATGTCACAGACAGGCTCACCGTGAATGGATGTGCAAATGGAGACAGATGAAGGGGGGAGAGGGAGGGGGTGAGAGGGGAGGGAGGGAGGGGGACGTAGTCAGACTGGCTGGCGCCAGGAGACACCTGCAGCCCAGCAAACAATGATAATACCAGGTGAAGAATTCCTAAAACATCCCCCTGCCTCCCCCCCCCCACCCCCCCCCTTCTCACCCCCCCCAACCCCCCCCCCCCCCCCCCCCCCCTAATCCCCACTGCTTAAAACCGCAAAAACCCCCCCCCCCCCCCCCTCACTTATCCCCCACCAGGGACAACAAGAGCCAGGGAATCCTATTATCCAAAAAACCCTACAACTGTTACATGGCAAGTAATAGGATCAGCCATCAGAGGTGCTGTTAACTGATTGTGAGCTGGGGGTCTTAAAATTGTTCTGTGGGACTTCAGTGGGGTCAGGGATGTTTGCAGCTTCCCTTAAACCTTTTAGTGCTGAAGATCCTATATTTCTATGGGAATTTAATAGGGTTGTTGATACTTAGTTTTAATTAACCCATTAAAACCCTGCAATATTTATATGGGAAGTAAATAGGGGCTATCGACACTGACAGATTCACTTAACCCTTTAAAAAAAATCTTACAGTATTTATATGGGAATTTTATAGGGACATGATATTTAACCCTTTTAATGCTGAAAATCCACATTATTTATATGGGGATTAAATAGGGTAATTGAGAAGTACTTACTTGCTGAAAATCCCAAAACATTAATATGGGAAGAGGGCAAGTTTCCCTTTAACATCCTAAAATATTTATAGGGTCAGATATTTCGCTTGGCTTAAATGAACCCCTTGTGTGATTTTAAAATAACCCATACATTTATAAGGGAAGAAATAGGGCTAGATGTACTTTACCCTAACTGAACTTCTTGTGCGCATTAATATTTGTATATGGGATTGCAACTAGTTAATGTCCTTCAACTATTTTGGGTGCTGGGAATGGCAAAACATTTTTTTTTATGGGAAGAAATTAGGCTTACATGTATTCACTGTATCACTTAACCCCTCGCGTGCTTAATCCTAAATCATTTCTGGAATGTTATGGGAAGAGACTGAAAAACCCTAAAAGCAGCTTTCATTAACTTCTTGTGTGCTGGAGAGCTCATGACCTCAATTATTCTAATGGGTACATGCATCGGAATTACATACAGTATCCCATAACCCTCATTAAAGCTTAATCCTAAACAATTTGGGGAATGCTCTGGGAATCCAAAATAATATTGATACAGCCAAACAGCAAAAGCTATTAATACCCCCAAGTTTATTTATTTTTTTATTCTGTTTTTACGTATAAATATTGAAGGGGTAGCATACAAGATATTCCCATATAGACACAGTTCCCTTAACCCTTTCAGTGGTACATTGTCAAAATCCTATATCATGCCTGCATGTTGTGGGAGTCAAAATTGCCTTTAATCTTATTCATGTTAAAGTGTTTTAATTCTGTATATGACATATCTTTATAGGATTGCAATTGCACTTTTAATAATGTGTGGATTTTATAGTCAACTGGAATAGTGATGATGGGAGACAATGTTGCCTGCAGTTGTATTAATGCTAAAGGGGTATTGTAAACTTCATAGGGTTAACATGAAACAGAGATCAGCATGCCCTATTGTCTCTGTGCATCTCTCCCTCTGTTAGCCTATACTAATGTGCCAGTGTCTTGATCTCTGCTTCAGTGCCTAGGGGAGGAAATGTTTGGGGGAGAGGAGAGAGGGTGCTGCTGTCCTCTAGACAGGTGAAAGGGACTCAGTATCCTTATTGTGTGGCTAGTGAAAGGGAATTAGCCTTTTAGCAAAGGGGTTGGTGGGCCAGACACAGCTGGTGGGATAAGGGGAGGGAGTGACCCTTTTATAGTTACAGGGTTTAAAAGACAAGTGGCATTTATATATGGAAAGATACACACTCACTATACAATATATATATATACACATATATACACACTCTATAATATATTATATAACACTCTCTCTCTATATATATATATATATACACACACACACTCATTATTATATATCACACTCTATAATATAATATATATTTATATACACACTATATATATATATATATATATATATAGTATATAAAACACACACACATATATATATATACTATATAAAACACACACACATATATATATATATATATATATATATTACACACATACACAATAAATATAATATATTTTATTTATACACGCATATACACACACAATCACTGATCACCCCAAATAATGAACAAGACTAAAGACATTTAAAAATAAGAGATTTTTTATTTACACATACAAAAAAATGGCAACTTTTATAAAAAGTTATTTCAGCTTGGGAAACTCGCAGCTCCATACAAAATCTCTACTTTAGAGAGTGGCATTTTCTGGCGCCCGAGGGCCCCAGATTAAGGCTTGTATATCCATACAGGAGGGGGTTTGAACCCCCCAAAAGACATAAAAGTCAACTTTTGTTTTTATACAAAAATATATATACAGCTTGTAATTCATACATTTAAAAAAAAGGTCAAGAAAAGGTTTTATAAAAATACTGAATATTTCATTTGTAGAAATTCAAGTTGGTTCTTAAGTATAGGAATGTTACAAATATGGCTGAATAATAGGTCTCTAGGTCCGGAATTTTTTTCCCTTAAAAAAAAAAAAAATTGACAACCATTTTTATAGGAATGTTAAAAAAAATAATTTGTTGTATAAAGGCACCTTTAATGTATAAAAATGGTAAGATTCAGTAGGAATGTGAAATGTGATGCATAGGGTTTTTTTTTTAAAGTATAGGATAATCCCAATACTGAATAGTTTAGAACAGCACAAATGGAGATAGATATGTATGTAAATGAAATTTAATGTAACCCCTAAAGAAATGTGTCAAAATATCCTATTTGAGTTCATATGCAGCTTAATGCAGAAATGTAACCTGTTGGTGATCTTTTCCTGCTCTTAAAAGAATGATAAAAAACTTATAAAAAGTCTCCATAAAAGTTGTAGGATTTAAAGACAATAATGGGGTTAAAAACAAAAATGGTAGGGTTTTGCTGAATCTTGGGAGGGTTAAAGCAAGTGTTGCTTGGTGAGAGTTCATGTTCTTCGTTGATAAATGAGATTTCTTTGAAAGGATCCCACACCTGCAGAGAGAGAGAGAAATAAATATATATATATATATATATATGAGTCACACAAGGGGAGGGGGAGAGAGAGACAGGCTGGCGCCTGGGAGGAAGTTACTTCTGACTGTGGGATTGATAACACAACACAATGTGTGTGAGACAAATTCTCTGTCACCTCTAACTGCTTGCAGCTGTTGTTTAAACAATGACACTTACACACAAGTATTTGATATATATAATTGTGCTTATTAAAAGGATGTTATATATCTATTACCATCTTTATTCTATATATTATATATAGACACACACACACACACACACACACAACTATGCATTTTTTTAATACACATTTATCCATTATACTGGTTCATATTATTCCATTTATAATAATGATATGCAAATTCATATAAATGTGTTTAAACATTTCCCAACCTTTTTATCCTGCATGGACTTTGCAAACCTTGTCATTTTCAATATTAGAGGATACAAGCCCTGTAAACCCATATTATAGGGGTCAATATTTGGGATGTTTAACAACCCCCAAAGGATGCAATACAGGACATGATAAGCATGGCAAGATCCAGTACTGTAATGTCTGACTTACCGTTTAATAGGGTTAGGTCAGTGGCACATACTGCTGTCCCCTTTAGACGCCAGTTCTGAGAATTCAGCTTTCTGTAAAAGAATAATGCAGATTATTAGGACTTTTATCACAATGCCTACCGAGAGCAAACAGTATATGTGTCGCCAATGTAATAGGAATTCAATGTACAGGGTGGACTAGGAGATGAAACCCTAAATAAACTTCTTAGTGGTTATAAGATAACTCATGTGACATATGTGAAGAAGTTAATAGGGAATGTGCCGGTTAGGTTATGTAGGCAGTTTGCAGATAATATGGGATGCCCTGTTATAGGGTATGATGGGGATCGTGGCTTGTATGGGAAGCAGATCATATGGGAATGGTGTTCTATAGGGTGGACACATACCTGTAGGGTCAGGATGGTGGCGCCCACGCTCTGTTCCTGCTCCTCCTCACCCAGGACTATCTGCAGGTCGAAGATGTAGTCTATGACATGTTGTAGGATCTCCACCTGGCTGAGTTTGCTCCCCTGGGGGATTCCTGGCACCAATTCCCTCAGCTTGGAGTAACAGTCATTCATATCATAGAGAAGGCTCATGGGTTCCCCCATAGCTGGACCCTTGTGAGCACTTCCCCTGGCAATGCCCAGACTCTGTTCAGACAGGCAGCACACCGCCTGATAGCAGCTGGGCATGGACCTCACTGGGCTGATGGCTTTCATGGCTGGTGGAGACTTGTAGCTCTTCAAAGGGTGAAGGGCTCCTCGAGTGGGAGGGGTGTCTTCAATGATTAAATGGGACCTTCTGGATCTTCCAAGACCCCTCGACTTAGAAAAGTTAGTGGTGGGCTTGCAAATTGTTTCAGGGTCTCAATAAATCCACCACCCCAGGCTCTTCTGCGATCTCCCAAGTTGGTGAAGTTCTCCTGTGGGTCTGAAAGGGTTCTTGGACCTTGGAAGGGTGATCTTCTGGAGGTTGGAGAGGTGAGGATTCTTATCCAGGAGCTTGCAAGTCTCAAATGATGTGTGTCAGTAATGTAATGCAGGCAGCTGCCTCCCTCTTTATACTGCTCTTGAACCATACTCCCCTCCCACCTTCCCCCATGCAAATTACCCCCCCTCCTGGTGCAAAATATTGAGATTAACAGCTGGTTAAATACTTTCAAACAGCTTTTCCTGAGGGTTGGGGACAGTGTCACAATATCACAGGGGGAGGGACAATACATGTGGGAGAGGGGGGAGGGGGAGGGGACATCTCATACATGGCTCTGTATGGGACACACACTTTTTTTTAATGCAAAATAATATCATTGCATTTCTGTGTGTATATAGCTGGGAATTGCAATGTTCATAAAAATGTGATTTTTGCTATAAAATCTAAATTTTGAAGGCTGGAAATCGCATTTTTGCCCCTGCAAACACAAATTCAAGTAATTGCAGTCTACAACCCCCAAAATATGCTTTTTAATTTAAAAAAATTAAATTGCACTTTTGGGGCAAAAGATGCCTTTATAAGACTAGAATTTGCCGTTTTATTGCTAAACATGACACCTTGGTGCACTTTTCATGCAAAAAAAAGTTGGATTTTTTAAGCTGAAATTGTATATTTTGGGCTGGTGACTCAAACACAACGTTACTTTTAAAAAACCCTTTCCCATTACTTTAGCCTTATTATTTCTAATATTTCTAATGAATGTATAATATATTCTCAATTTTTTATTCCTATTTTTATGACTACCTTATTAAAGGTTTTTTTTCATTTCGTTGTAGCTGCTTTCTCTTAATTTGTATTTTAAAAATCCCTTTTTGCCACTGGTTCTGTGTTTGTATTCCTCCATCTTCTCATTCTTTCTTGCATGTCACAATACAGATTTACTCTAATAATAATAATAAATAATAATATTTGTCCCAGTGAGTGCCTGTGAGTGTCAGCTCTTGTGCATTGTGTGGCAGTCTGCTTCTGCCCCCTCCTCCCTCACTCCTCTGTATACAGCTCTCCCCCTCCTCCCTCTCTCCTCTGTATACAGCTCTCCCCCTCCTCCCTCTCTCTGACCTCCAGACTTTCTGGCGTCAGGAATATTATCCTGTGACCAGGGAGGGGAAGAGGCTGGGAACTCAATCAGGAAAACAGACAGTGAGGGAGGGGGCTTGGGACATAATTGTGTGTGTATGTGATTTTGTATGTGTATGTGTATATATATATATGTATATATATATATATATATATATATATATATATATATTCACATAGTTAGTTATAATTATATATCTCTATAAATATCGTCGGGGTTTGTATTATCATTTATTCTGTATATATCTGGTTATATGATATAGTAATATAGCTATATATATAATAGTAATATCTACTTGTAAACCATGTGGTGTCCATGTATATTTATTCATATATATGTATATATCCAGTGACTTGTCCCTTATTACTGACGGTTTGCCACCGCCGAATAATATTTGTTCCGTTATTAATCCGACGACGATTTGCGGACGCATTCCGTCAGATAAGCTGGACCCCCTGTATGTAGTGTATTATATAAATAATAATACATATATATGTCAAAAAAAGCTTTGTGTCCAGGTGCATATAAGTTCAATCTCATCCAAGTGTATGTATGTATATATTTATTATAATATATATATATTATGTGTTTGTGTATATTCTGTATGCCATGTGTGTGTAGTGGTGTGTATGGTAGGTAATTATATATTACCACACATACACGGGGTCCTCTTATCCGGCGCCCCCGCTTTCCGTCGAACAGGTTATCCGACGCCCCGACGTAGGCAGTCCGCTGAACCATTCCAACCTCACTTAACCGCTTTATCCAACTCTCACCGCGCCCTGATAAACATGACGTATACGCGTGGACCGCCTGTAATATATATATATAATTCTGTTTACATGTATATATACTGTGTCTGTGAATATCCATGTGCTGCGTGACCTCGCGCTATACTGTATTGTGAAGCAACTCGAGTCCAATTGGGAAGGGCTTATGAAATAATGTTATTATTATAATATTTTATTTTTGGTATCCGTGTGTGTGTGTGTATATATATAAAATAAATAATAAAGCATTTCGTCAGCCACAGAAACCGTATCGTCTATATATTTCTGTTATTATATATATATCTATAATATATCTATATATATATATATGATATATGTATAAATAATGCTGTGTGTCCTATACCCCCCCCGTTCCTCTCCCCTCTCGACAGCCTGGCGCCAGCCTCGTGACGTCAGTCCCCTCCTCAACGCGTCTCCCCTGGCAACCGCTCCCCCGCCTGCCACGAATGAGAGAGAGTATGGGCGGGGCTGCTGAGCGTGTGGGGGGCGGACTTGTGTCAAACACTGCAGCTGTTATAGAAACGCCTAAAATGGCGCACGCCACTAACACCCTATTCACTACCATTCACCTTCAACACCTTCCCCCTGGCACCCATTTAAGGGGGCACCATGCCTTGAGCTATGCAACACACCACACATATATACCATCCCTAGTATGACACACCTCTTTATATATACACCCACTCCTGCCTCTGTAATCAACCAGTATGTATACAGAGTGAGGGGGAACCCTGTTATAAGAACACCCCCCTTTATAGGAACACACAAGCTGTATATGTCAATACAGCTGTTTACAGCAGCACTTTGGGATTAAACCCTAAACCTCCTTCTTAGTAATCCCCATAACAATTTAGGCGCCTAATATGTGTCCCCACACCCCTAATAGAGAGATACACTGTATAAAACCCCACTCCCCACCCCCATAATAGAAGATAACGTATAAAACTCCCCAACCCCCTAATAGGAGTAACGTGTATAAACTCCCCAACCACCGCTCCCCAACACCCTAATGAGAGCAACGCGTTAAAACTCCCACCCCCCCTAATAGAAATTGAGATAACGTGTGTAAACCCGACATGTGTCCCAACCCCCTAAATGAAGAATAACGTGTGTAAACCGACATGTGTCCCACAACCCCCTAATAGGAGAGATAAGCGTATAAACCGACATTCCCCAACCCCGAATGGAAGATAAAGTGTGTAAACCCGACATTGTCCCCAACCCCCAATAGGAAAGAGATACGTTATAAAACTCCCCAACCTCCTAATAGGAGAGATAACGTGTATAAACCCTCATGTGTCCCCCCAACCCTAATAGGAATAGATCTCAACTGTATCGACCATGTTCCCCACCCCCTAATAGGAAGAGATACATTGTGTAAAACCCGACATGTGTCCCCACAAACCCCCTAATAGAGAGATAAACGTGTGTAAACACCCGACAGCTGTCCCCAAACCCCCCTAATAGGAAGAGATCAGTGTGTTTAAAAAACCCGACAATGTGTACCCCGACCCCTAATAGGAAGAGATAACGTGTGTAAAAACCCGCCATGTTTCCCCAAACCCCTATAGTAAGAGATTACCGTGTCATATGACCACTATTTCTCCACTACCTGCGACGGTTTAAAAAAACGAGCTTATGATGCCTTTTTGGGAGTCGCATAGAAAAGGCCGTGCTGTGGCGTACACGTACTATGAACGGCGTGTAACCCCAAAAACTGTTTCTAGCACAATGAAAAGGCAAAAGTTGATCAAACCGGGAAAAAGCGGCAACAGAAACCTCCACCATCTAGCATATAGCAAATAAAAGATCACCGTGAGCACATTACATGTCTTAGACTGGTCTACAACCCTGCCTTTCACATTTACACCCAGCAACAGTGCTTCCCACTGCAGCCAGGGATTCTGGGAGATGAACATTCAAATGATCGCACAGTGTCAAACTTTTATCTGACAAACCATTGTTTCTGGAGCCGCATAAAACTATTGCTCGCTGTTTTTACACACACACCACACACACCACATTTATATATTATAAAAAAGACAGAATTGTGTCTCAACCGGTAATTCCCAATGGTTTGCGATGTTCAACACTTCATAGGTCACAGAACGACGCCATACAATGCACATTTTTTTTTTAAGATGCGTACTTTTTAGGCCCCCCTGCCCCCTGCGTCTCTCCCCCCCCCCCACCCCCCCCCCCGCTAAAAAAATGCACATATGACTACTCACCAACAGGCCAAGTGGTGATAAATCCCGAAGTGTTCACTCTTGTTGTTTTTATGGTAGTTGTCTTTTATTACATTCCTTAACAATTTTTTTAATTATTATTTGTAATGGATTTTTCTTTCTTTACAACCCCATGTTTATCTGTCAAAAACAAACAACGTTGTTATTTGCAATCTTAAGGGATAGCTAATTGGTAAAAACCCATCCACATGTTTGCGGCAGCCCCAATGAAGAGATATCGTTTAAGAAAACCCACAGTGGTCCTTTTTGCAAGTCCTATAAATTCCATGTTAAAAAAACCCTAAAGGTATTGTTGTGTTTACAACAAAAGCACACATTGAGTTCAAAAAAAAAAACCCACCCAATAAATAGCTTCCTGCAACAGTTTCTTGGGCAAACCCTACGAAATGGTTACGGTTGTAGGGTCACAAATGATTCTTTTAAAGTTAAGAAAACTTTGGTATTTTTCAGTATCTAAATTGTGTGTAAACATTAAACCCTTCTTACAACCCAACAAACGTAAATTACAACCCCAAAACCTTTTTCTTCGAGACCCTAAGAGTAAACCATAGGATTTTCCAAATCTTAAGTACCAACCCGCCAACTTTTCAACCCTGCCGAACTTAAAGTGTAAATCAGAAACCTTTTCTTTTTGGGGACCCTACAAAAGAGTTAAAATCTGTGGATGTCTCTTTAAAAGCATTTTTAAACAGACCCTACAGAGTTACAATCTCGTTATAAGAATTCTAGAATACAGTGTACATTCTACACCCCTATTGCAAAAACCTTGGAATTAAAATATAAAATGCTAAACTTTTTTCTACAAGACACTACATAAAGCATCAAGGTTTTTAAAAGATTTCTCATCAGCACTAAGGGTAAGACCCGCCTTGTACTTGCAAATCCTACAGAATTAAAATCCCATAAACTTTTTCTCTTACCAAAAACCACCTACAGGAATAGTTAAAGTTGTGGGATGTTATAGTGAACCTTCTCAATCATCCTACACCCTTGTTCTCGACAAAAAAATCTAGCAACGTGAGTGTTTAGGATTTTATAACCGGAATTACAACGTAGTAAACCCAAACTTGTATAACAACCCTACACAAAAAACTAAACCTACAAACCATTGAAGTGTTAAGTCCCATAACTTCTTTTCCTACCAGATCTTACAAGAGAGTTCAATGTTCATCAGGATTTTATACCAATGAAAGTGTCTAAAAAACCCCAACTGTCTTTGCAAACCCTAACAGACCAGGTCAAAATGTTGGATGTTCAGATACATTGTGTAGGATTTATTTTAAAAAACCTATTTCCAGTATTCCACTCCTCCTTTTTCATAACCCTACAGAAGAAAGCATCAAGTCCATAAACTTTTCTTTTCCCCTACATTAAAGTAACACACGTTCATGGTTTTATAACAATGAAAGTGTGTACAAAACCCAATCTTCCTTGCAACCTACGAGAAGAGTGATAGGCTTATACATTTTTAGGATGTGCCAAGCTAATACCTCCATCCTTTTATCACAACCTACAGAATGAAAGTACAAAGTCCCATAAACTTTTTCCCCACACTTAAAGTTAAAGTCTTAAGTTTTTCTCTCCCACCCCACATATCCCCCCCCTCCCTGCGGTGTGTCAGCTGAGCCCAGGGCTTGAGGGACACACTGAACATGCGAAGCCGTCGTCAGCCTGTCTGCCTCCCCGGCACCCCCCGCCTCCCCACCGGCTGCAGCTGCACGAGGCCCCCTCCCCCCCCCGCTGCATCTCAGTACCCCACAAAGGCTGCTCTATATGTGAAGTGCATGGGAGGAGGGGGCGCGAGGGGGTTTTAGTGTGAGACTCAACGTTTGATAGGAATCCCATGTGCTGGGCATGTATAATGGTGAAAGGTATGTCGGATCCTTTGTCTAGCAGTTAATATGCGGCTGTGTAGGTGGGGTGTGCTGTAGGGATCCCATATGGATGGCCATGCGGTTATGGGTCAGGCGAGCGTCTGTGGGATCCCTATGGAGATATCTTCTGCCCTGGGTATATGCCGTGATGTGAATTCATTTCATGTGCAATAGACTTCCGCGCTGTATCATGTGTCTGAGTACTAGACACGGATAATGCACGCCGCGCTGATAATGGTGTTGAGTATCTATACACTGATATGAACATGTGGCCTCTGTATCTGTTGTGTCTGATTACTATCCAACACGGATAATGCACGAACGCCGCGCTTAGATGGGCTGAGTATCTATACACTGG
>WSYH01003963.1:17883-28462 GCA_036426205.1 Ascaphus truei
CCGGTCTGATTCTCTCCATATCTTTATTCTTTTTATGTGGGTCTCTGACACCCTAGATAGTAACAAAGCCCCCCCCCCCCCCACCCGTATCACTTCCCATATAAGTATTCTTTTTTTATGTGGGGTCTCTCCACAACTAATAATTACACCCCCCCCCCCTTCCGCCGATCACTCACTTCCATTATCTTTATTCTTTTTTTATGATGTGGGGGTGCTCTGCCACCGCTAATATTAACAAGCCCATTACATACAAGCCCCAGCCCCCCCCCCCCCCCCCGCCCCCTCCCGTTAAGCACGTACTACTTCCCCTTCTATTCTTGTTTTTTATTATGTGGATGATCTCTGCCCCCCTCCCTTCCCCCCCTCCCCGGCCCTCCGCACCGCCTTCCATGTCCCTCATTCCCCCTACTCGTTGACTATTTCTTTATCTTTTTTTGTCTCTGCCCACCCTCCTCTTCCCCCGCCGACCCCGCCCCCCGCGTTCCAGCACTGTCCATATATTATTCTTCCTTTTTATATTGGGGTCTCTGACACCCTAATATTACAAAAGAGCCCCACCACCCCCACACCTAGGACCCTACCCCACCTCCAGGCCCGGCTGACGCAACGCGAGGACCCCCCGGACTGAGAAAATGGCGGTAACCGGGGAGCAGCCAACGTGAGATTCCGTCCCCCTACGCTCGCCGCCCCCAGAAGAAGAGGGGAAATCACTACCCCGTAACACTGTCCCATATCTTATTCTTTTATGTGGGTTTCTCTGACACCCTAATATTAAAGCCCCCCCCCCCCCCCGTAATCACTTTTCCCATATATTATTCTTTTTATGTGGGGGTCCTCTGCACCCTAAATAATACAAGCCCCCCCACCCCCCCCCCCCTCCCGTAATCACTTCCCATATCTTATTCTTTTTATGTGGGTTCCTCTGCAACCCTAATAATCACAAGAGCCCCCCCCCCCCCCTCCCGTAATCACTTCCCATATATTATTGTTTTTATGTGGGGTTCTCTGACACCCTAATATTACAAGCCCGCCCCCCCCGTAATCACCCCATATATTATTGTTTTTATTTTATGTGGGGTCTCTGACGCCCTAATATACAAAGCCCCACCCCCCCCCCCTCCCGTATCCCTTCCCCGGATCTTATCTTTTTATGTGGGGTCTCTGACACCCATATTACAAGCCCCATGACCCCCCCCCCCCCCAGAATCACTTCCCATATATTTTCTTTTTATGTGGGGTCTCTGACACCCTAATTCTTACAAAAGCCCCCCCCCCCTCCCGCTGCCCCCTTCCCCCCCCCCCCCTCTCTCCCGTACTCACGACTTTCCATATCTTTTCTTTTATGTGGGGTCCTGACACCCTAATATTACAGAACAAAAGCCCCCCCCCCCCCCCTCCCGTAATCCCTTCCCATATATTATTGTGTTTTTATGTGGGGTCTCTGACACCCTAATATTCAAGCGCCCCCCCCCCCCCCCCCCCCTAATCACTTCCCATATTATTGTTTTTTATGTGGGTCCTCTGACACCCCTAATATTAACAACCCCCCCCCCCCCCCCGTAATCACTGTTTCCATATATTTATGTTGTTTTTATTGGGGTCTCTGACACCCACTAATATTACAAGCCGCCCACCACCCTCGGCCGTAATCACTTTCCCATAGATTATGTTTTTATGTGGTCTCTGACACCCTATATTACGAAGCCCCCCCCCCCCCCCCCCCCCCCGTACACTGCACTTCCCATATTATCTTTTTATGTGGGTCTCTGACACCCTATAGTACATACAAGCCCCCTACAAGCCCCCCCCCCCCCCCTTGAAATCACTTCCCATATATTAATTCTTTTTATGTGGGGTCTCTGCAAGCAAGCTCCCTAACAACACAAAAACCTACAACTCCAAACCTTCCCACCTGGCTTGGGGTCCGCAGCTTGGCTGCGCATTTTTTTCATTGCGTCTTGGTAGGGATGGGGGGAAGTTTGTCCCTTTTTTTTTTGGGGGGGGGGACTTGGTGCTTTAGAAACTCAGAACTTATTGTCGGGGGTTGTTAACTCATTCCGGCGCCGGGGCTTCCCTGCATTGCATCGCTGGGGGTCTTCCGAATTCTGGAAATTCCTTTGGGGTATTCCTATGGGAATGCGGCATGAGCGCCGTGAGAGTCGCTCCGACCGGACATCGGGCGCCATGGAGAGGGGGGTGGGACCACATGGAGGGGGGGGGTCGTGTCCTGAAGTCCAGCACGTCCCTTCATTTCCTGGATGGGGGGGGGGGGAAGGTGCGGTAAGTATTAAGGAATTCCCTCTTCCACAGAAGAAACCCTTTTAGATTGGTAAGTTCTGCGGTAAGTGACCCTTTATCACACTGTAACCTTCAGCGATAAAAAAAAGAAAGCCATTTTTACAGGTCACCCTGAAGGCCGCGGATATAGTAGGCGCGCGTGCAACGTCGCGCTTGCCGGCCCCAGAGGCGATCCGTGCCCTTTGGGATGGGGAGGTGAGGTGTGTCGAGGGCTCGGCGGGCGGCCCATGACGTCCCCTTGTCGCTCCCCCCTCATTGGTTGGTTGAACCGCTTCCGTGACGAGTCTTTTCGCGCGTCAAAATGCCATTTTTGTTTGTCATGCCCTAGAATGGCGATACGGTCCGCGCCTCTCCGCTGGCCGCCTCCGACATGTACGGGAGTATGGACGCGGCCCAATTTGTAAGCTCTGTGGTGTCTGACTTTATATAATAATGAGTCCTACATATTTAATCCCATTTAGATTGTGAGCTCTTCTGGGGTGTGTGATATATATACAGTACACAACCGGAAGAGAGGCAAGATGAATGGGTGCGAAACCAACAAGCGTCTATGACATCACGTACGCTGGGTGAAGACATGTACATATGTCGCGCGAGCCGGACGCGCGCCGTCGTTGGTACAAAATGTGTACTCTGACTGGACTCCAATAGGAGAGTTAAATAAGACCAAAACGATGACCAGTAGTAAGTGATGGGAGGAGACCAAAAATGGAAGATCATGGGGGCTCACCCATCAGTGTGGGGGGACACGGGCTGGAGAGGAAGATACATGTATTGAGGATAATATGGTTTGTTAATGTAACATTTGTATATCTGTATATTACATCCTCTCTCCCCATATAACGACACACATACAGTAGTAATGCACTCCTAATATCTCAACGTACATGTGTACTTGTGTGTGTGTACGTGTGTGTGTGTACGTGTGTGTGTGTAACGTGTGTGTGTGTACGTTTGTGTGTACGTGTGTGTGTGTACGTGTGTGTGTGTATGTGTGTGTGTGTACGTGTGTGTGTGTGTACGTGTGTGTGTGTGTCGTTGTGGTGTTGTGTACGTGTGTGTGTACGTGTGTGTGGAGTGTTAACGTTTTTTTTATATAAAACCCTCCTCCGAGCTCCTCCCTGACTCCAGGTTGTCTAAGGCAGCATCTGGAATACAGATCCCACAGACAGATGGGAGACAGATGTGTGGTGTGGTGTGAGGTGTGTACAGTATGTGTGTACTGTATATAGTGTGTATGTAATATACTGTGTGTGTAAGTGTCTCATATATGTTGTGTACGTATCTATAATATATTTCTGTGTACGTTGTGTATCTGGTGTATTTACTGGGTGTATGTACATGATGTTATCTGTGTAAGTTGTATCTGGGTGTATGTGTATTACATGTATTTCTGTGGTTTGTTTTGTAATCTGGGATGATGTTATTTACTGTGTGTATGTACATGTATTTCTGTGTAATTTTGGTAACTGGGTGTATGTGTATGTGCTGTGTGTATGTACATGTATTTTGTGTAAGTTTTATGTCGGTGTATGTGTTGTACTGGGTTGTATGATACACGTATTTCTGTGTACGTTTGTATCCTGGATGTATGTGTATGTACTGTGTATGTACATGTATTTCTGTGTAAGTTTATATCTGGGTGTATGTGTGTGTACTGGGTGATGTACATGTATTTTCTGTGTAAGTTTATATCTGGGTGTATGTGTATGTACTGGGTGTATGTACACGTATTTCTGTGTAACGTTTGTATCTGCTGGTGTAATTTGTATGTACTGTGGTATATTACTTTATTCCTGTGTACAGTTTTGAATCTGGGTGTATGTGTAATGTACATGTATTTCTGTGTAAGTTTGTATCTGGGTGTATGTGTATGTACTGGGTGTATGTACATGTATTTCTGTGTAAGTTTTAATCTGGGTGTATGTTGTATTTTGTGTATGTACACGTATTCATGTGTATATTTGTATCTGGGTGTATGGTGTATGTACTGTGTATGTACATGTATTTCTGTGTAAGTTTATATCTGGGTGTATGGTGTATGTACTGGGTGTAGTACCCGTATTTCGCTGTGTACGTTTGTACTCTGGGTGTATGTACTGTGTATGTACCATGTATTCTGTTTAATTTTGAAATCTGGGTGTATGTGTAATGTACATGTATTTCTGTGTAAGTTTGTATCCTGGGTGTATTGTGTATTACTGTGTGTAGTACATGTATTTCTGTTAGTTTATATCTGGGTTTCTTTGTAGTGTATTCATGTAATTTCTGTGTTTTGTTTTTTCTGGTGTGATGTGGATGTTACTGTTTATTACATGTATTCTAGTTATCGTGTAGTACTGTAGGTAGGTGTACTATGTATTTCTAGTTATATGTATCTGTTGTGAGTGTGTATGTACTCTGGGTGTATGTACACGTATTTCTGTTATTTGTATCTGGTGTGTGTATACTGTGTATGTACTGGTACTTGGTATGTACATGTATTTCTGTGTAGTGTATTCTGGGTGGATGTCCTGGGTTGTATGTACATGTATTTCTGTGTAACGTTTGTAATCTGGGTGTATGTTTTATGTGTGTGTTATGTACGTGTATTCTGTGTAAGTTTTTGAATCTGGGTGTAATGTACTGTATTTATGTGTAAGCTTGTATCTGGGGTAGATGTGTATGTACTGGGTGTATGTACATGTATTTCTGTGTAAGTTTGTATCTGGGTGTATGTGTATGTACTGGGTGTATGTACACGTATTTCTGTGTATGTTTGTATCTGGGTGTATGTGTATGTACTGGGTGTATGTACTGGGTGTATGTACATGTATTTCTGTGTAAGTTTGAATCTGGGTGTATATGTATGTACATGTATTTCTGTGTAAGTTTGTATCTGGGTGTATGTGTATGTGCTGTGTGTATGTACATGTATTTCTGTGTAAGTTTATATCTGGGTGTATGTGTATGTACACGTATTTCTGTGTATGTTTGTATCTGGGTGTATGTGTATGTACTGTGTATGTACATGTATTTCTGTGTAAGTTTGAATCTGGGTGTATGTGTATGTACATGTATTTCTGTGTAAGTTTGAATCTGGGTGTATGTCCGGTCTGATTCTCTCCATATCTTTATTCTTTTTATGTGGGTCTCTGACACCCTAGATAGTAACAAAGCCCCCCCCCCCCCCACCCGTATCACTTCCCATATAAGTATTCTTTTTTTATGTGGGGTCTCTCCACAACTAATAATTACACCCCCCCCCCCTTCCGCCGATCACTCACTTCCATTATCTTTATTCTTTTTTTATGATGTGGGGGTGCTCTGCCACCGCTAATATTAACAAGCCCATTACATACAAGCCCCAGCCCCCCCCCCCCCCCCCGCCCCCTCCCGTTAAGCACGTACTACTTCCCCTTCTATTCTTGTTTTTTATTATGTGGATGATCTCTGCCCCCCTCCCTTCCCCCCCTCCCCGGCCCTCCGCACCGCCTTCCATGTCCCTCATTCCCCCTACTCGTTGACTATTTCTTTATCTTTTTTTGTCTCTGCCCACCCTCCTCTTCCCCCGCCGACCCCGCCCCCCGCGTTCCAGCACTGTCCATATATTATTCTTCCTTTTTATATTGGGGTCTCTGACACCCTAATATTACAAAAGAGCCCCACCACCCCCACACCTAGGACCCTACCCCACCTCCAGGCCCGGCTGACGCAACGCGAGGACCCCCCGGACTGAGAAAATGGCGGTAACCGGGGAGCAGCCAACGTGAGATTCCGTCCCCCTACGCTCGCCGCCCCCAGAAGAAGAGGGGAAATCACTACCCCGTAACACTGTCCCATATCTTATTCTTTTATGTGGGTTTCTCTGACACCCTAATATTAAAGCCCCCCCCCCCCCCCGTAATCACTTTTCCCATATATTATTCTTTTTATGTGGGGGTCCTCTGCACCCTAAATAATACAAGCCCCCCCACCCCCCCCCCCCTCCCGTAATCACTTCCCATATCTTATTCTTTTTATGTGGGTTCCTCTGCAACCCTAATAATCACAAGAGCCCCCCCCCCCCCCTCCCGTAATCACTTCCCATATATTATTGTTTTTATGTGGGGTTCTCTGACACCCTAATATTACAAGCCCGCCCCCCCCGTAATCACCCCATATATTATTGTTTTTATTTTATGTGGGGTCTCTGACGCCCTAATATACAAAGCCCCACCCCCCCCCCCTCCCGTATCCCTTCCCCGGATCTTATCTTTTTATGTGGGGTCTCTGACACCCATATTACAAGCCCCATGACCCCCCCCCCCCCCAGAATCACTTCCCATATATTTTCTTTTTATGTGGGGTCTCTGACACCCTAATTCTTACAAAAGCCCCCCCCCCCTCCCGCTGCCCCCTTCCCCCCCCCCCCCTCTCTCCCGTACTCACGACTTTCCATATCTTTTCTTTTATGTGGGGTCCTGACACCCTAATATTACAGAACAAAAGCCCCCCCCCCCCCCCTCCCGTAATCCCTTCCCATATATTATTGTGTTTTTATGTGGGGTCTCTGACACCCTAATATTCAAGCGCCCCCCCCCCCCCCCCCCCCTAATCACTTCCCATATTATTGTTTTTTATGTGGGTCCTCTGACACCCCTAATATTAACAACCCCCCCCCCCCCCCCGTAATCACTGTTTCCATATATTTATGTTGTTTTTATTGGGGTCTCTGACACCCACTAATATTACAAGCCGCCCACCACCCTCGGCCGTAATCACTTTCCCATAGATTATGTTTTTATGTGGTCTCTGACACCCTATATTACGAAGCCCCCCCCCCCCCCCCCCCCCCCGTACACTGCACTTCCCATATTATCTTTTTATGTGGGTCTCTGACACCCTATAGTACATACAAGCCCCCTACAAGCCCCCCCCCCCCCCCTTGAAATCACTTCCCATATATTAATTCTTTTTATGTGGGGTCTCTGCAAGCAAGCTCCCTAACAACACAAAAACCTACAACTCCAAACCTTCCCACCTGGCTTGGGGTCCGCAGCTTGGCTGCGCATTTTTTTCATTGCGTCTTGGTAGGGATGGGGGGAAGTTTGTCCCTTTTTTTTTTGGGGGGGGGGACTTGGTGCTTTAGAAACTCAGAACTTATTGTCGGGGGTTGTTAACTCATTCCGGCGCCGGGGCTTCCCTGCATTGCATCGCTGGGGGTCTTCCGAATTCTGGAAATTCCTTTGGGGTATTCCTATGGGAATGCGGCATGAGCGCCGTGAGAGTCGCTCCGACCGGACATCGGGCGCCATGGAGAGGGGGGTGGGACCACATGGAGGGGGGGGGTCGTGTCCTGAAGTCCAGCACGTCCCTTCATTTCCTGGATGGGGGGGGGGGGAAGGTGCGGTAAGTATTAAGGAATTCCCTCTTCCACAGAAGAAACCCTTTTAGATTGGTAAGTTCTGCGGTAAGTGACCCTTTATCACACTGTAACCTTCAGCGATAAAAAAAAGAAAGCCATTTTTACAGGTCACCCTGAAGGCCGCGGATATAGTAGGCGCGCGTGCAACGTCGCGCTTGCCGGCCCCAGAGGCGATCCGTGCCCTTTGGGATGGGGAGGTGAGGTGTGTCGAGGGCTCGGCGGGCGGCCCATGACGTCCCCTTGTCGCTCCCCCCTCATTGGTTGGTTGAACCGCTTCCGTGACGAGTCTTTTCGCGCGTCAAAATGCCATTTTTGTTTGTCATGCCCTAGAATGGCGATACGGTCCGCGCCTCTCCGCTGGCCGCCTCCGACATGTACGGGAGTATGGACGCGGCCCAATGTGTAAGCTCTGTGGGTCGGTGACTTTATATAATAATGAGTCCTACATATTTAAATCCCATTTAGATTGTAAGCTCTCTGGGTTTGTGATATATATACATACACACCGGAGAGAGGACAAGAATGAATGGGTTCGAAACCAAACAAGCGTCTATGACATCACGACGCGGGTGAAGACATTACAATGGCGGCGAGCCGGACACGGCGCCGTCGTTGGACAAAGATGGTACTCGACTGGACTCCAAGAGAGATTAAAAGACCAAAACGATGACCAGAGTAAGTGATGGGAGGAGACCAGAAAATGGAAGATCATGGGGGGCTTCACCCAGCAGTGGGGGGACACGGGCTGGAGAGGAAGATACATGTATTGAGGATAATATGGTTGTTAATGTAACATTGTATATCTGTATATTACATCCTCTCTCCCCATATAACGACACACATACAGTAGTAATGCACTCCTAATAGCTCAACGTACATGTGTACGTGTGTGTGTGTACGTGTGTGTGTGTACGTGTGTGTGTGTACGTGTGTGTGTGTACGTGTGTGTGTGTACGTGTGTGTGTGTACGTGTGTGTGTGTACGTGTGTGTGTGTACGTGTGTGTGTGTGTACGTGTGTGTGTGTGTCGTTGTGGTGTTGTGTACGTGTGTGTGTACGTGTGTGTGGAGTGTTACGTTTTTTTTATATAAAACCCTCTCTCAGGCTCCTCCCTGACTCCAGGTTGTCTAAGGCAGCATCTGGAATACAGATTCCCACAGACAGATGGGAGACAGAGTGTGTGTGTGTGTGTGTGTGTGTACAGTAGTGTGTGTACTGTATATAGTGTGTATGTATATAGCTGTGTGTGTAAGTGTCTCATATATGTATGTGTACGTATCTATATATATTTCTGTGTACGTTTGTATCTGGGTGTATGTACTGGGTGTATGTACATGATGTTATCTGTGTAAGTTGTATCTGGGTGTATGTGTATTACATGTATTTCTGTGGTTTGTTTTGTAATCTGGGATGATGTTATTTACTGTGTGTATGTACATGTATTTCTGTGTAATTTTGGTAACTGGGTGTATGTGTATGTGCTGTGTGTATGTACATGTATTTCTGTGTAAGTTTATGTCTGGGTGTATGTGTATGTACTGGGTGTATGTACACGTATTTCTGTGTACGTTTGTATCTGGGTGTATGTGTATGTACTGTGTATGTACATGTATTTCTGTGTAAGTTTATATCTGGGTGTATGTGTATGTACTGGGTGTATGTACATGTATTTCTGTGTAAGTTTATATCTGGGTGTATGTGTATGTACTGGGTGTATGTACACGTATTTCTGTGTACGTTTGTATCTGCTGGTGTAATTTGTATGTACTGTGGTATATTACTTTATTCCTGTGTACAGTTTTGAATCTGGGTGTATGTGTAATGTACATGTATTTCTGTGTAAGTTTGTATCTGGGTGTATGTGTATGTACTGGGTGTATGTACATGTATTTCTGTGTAAGTTTTAATCTGGGTGTATGTTGTATTATTGTGTATGTACACGTATTCATGTGTATATTTGTAATCTGGGTGTATGGTGTATGTACTGTGTATGTACATGTATTTCTGTGTAAGTTTATATCTGGGTGTATGGTGTATGTACTGGGTGTAGTACCCGTATTTCGCTGTGTACGTTTGTACTCTGGGTGTATGTACTGTGTATGTACCATGTATTCTGTTTAATTTTGAAATCTGGGTGTAGTGTAATGTACATGTATTTCTGTGTAAGTTTGTATCCTGGGTGTATTGTGTATTACTGTGTGTATGTACAATGTATTTCTGTTAGTTTATATCTGGGTTTCTTTGTACTGTATTCATGTAATTTCTGTGTTTTGTTTTTTCTGGTGTGATGTGGATGTTACTGTTTATTACATGTATTCTAGTTATCGTGTAGTACTGAAGGTAGGTCTACGATGTATTTCTTGTTATATGTATCTGTTGTGATGTGTATGTACTATGGATGTATGTACACGTATTTCTGTTATTTGTATCTGGTGTGTGTATACTGTGTATGTACTGGTACTTGGTATGTACATGTATTTCTGTGTAGTGTATTCTGGGTGGATGTCCTGGGTAGTATGTACATGTATTTCTGTGTAACGTTTGTAATCTGGGTGTATGTTTTATGTGTGTGTTATGTACGTGTATTCTGTGTAAGTTTTTGAATCTGGGTGTAATGTACTGTATTTATGTGTAAGCTTGTATCTGGGGTAGGTGTGGATGTACTGGGTGTATGTACCACGTATTTCTGTGTACGTTTGTATCTGGGTGTATGTGTATGTACTTGTTGTACATGTATTTCTGTGTATAGTTTGAATCTGGGTGTATGTGTCATGTACATGTATTTCTGTGTAAGTTTGTATCTGGGTGTATGTGTATGTACTGGGTGTATGTACACCGTATTTCTGTGTATGTTTGTATCTGGGTTATGTGTAATGTACTGGGGTGTTATGTACTG
>WSYH01003963.1:34849-59123 GCA_036426205.1 Ascaphus truei
TGGCGTCGGATAAGCCGATCCGATGTCGGGTAATGCGCCAGCGGAACGCATTATGTGGCGTCGGATAAGCCGATCCGATGTCGGGTAATGCGCCCAGCGGAACGCATTATCTGGCGTCGGATAAGCCGTTCACTCTTTAGGACTCCAACTGACCCGTATACACACAGCACAGTAATAACTAGTTGTGTGTATATTTATGTATACAGGGGGTCCTCGGTATCTGACAGTCCGTTATCCGTCATCACCTCAAGTTTATTTATTTATAAAAATGTTTTACCAGGAAGTAATACATTGAGAGTTACCTCTCGTTTTCAAGTATGTCCTGGGCACAGAGTTAAGACAAATAATACATGGTTACACATACACAGTTACATAAGTGAGCAGGGTTATACATTATATACAAGACATTGCGTGCACAGTTAGAATATATATTATGGGCGTATGTAACAGTTACAGACCAGATTAAAATGTGAGACGGCTTTGGTTGTGAAAGAACTTAGACTGGTGGCGGCTGTGAGAGTCTCCGGTAGACTGTCCCAGTTGCGAGGTGCACGGTAAGAGGAGCGGCCGGATACTTTGTTGAAATCGACTCCACACAGCCCCTAAAATGCAATGTTCTGCACGGGTCAGTGTCAGTGTCGCGCGGTTCCTTACCTGCCACCTGCAGCGCGCCCGGGCGCCCTGGCAAAGCTTCCTGTGCCGTGGGGAGGACAGTCTTACTCGGCATGGCTGTGGGAAGCGTATGACGGGGACAGCCAGGTGTATTTATAGGGGGGTAATTACAGAAAGGGGTCAGAGCCCACTGCCGCACTTCTAATAAGTAACCAGAAAACCCTGGCTGTTAACACCGGCACTGCCATGGAGAGTAATCGTGCCAAAGCTATGGGACAAAGTCCGTCTCTCCCTCCGCAGGGTGACACAGGGACACGTTCAGCTCCCAATAATGAACCCCACTGCAGGTACTGCTGACAGGCGAGGTGCAAGGGCCGAGAGTGACACCGTGGGAGATATCCATCGCTTGTTAAAAGGTTAGAGACCAGGGGTGGCCAACTCCGGTCCTCAAGAGCCACTAACAGGCCAGGTATTAGGGCCACCCCTGCTTCAGCACAGGTGGCTTAATAATTCTGACGGAGCAGGGATATCTTTAAAACCTGACCTGTTGGTGGCCACTCCTGCTATGGAACGTACGGTCAGTGACTGAGGGTCGCACCCGTGAACGTGTGAAGACAACCGTGCAAATATAATAAGGTTATATAAAGGCAATCGCAGCTATTTACCAATATATCTGGCCCCATGAATCTTGTATATATACACATGCACACGCTGCAGAATATGTTGGTGATGGATGGATATATATTATATATCCATCCATCTTCTTCGGCTGGATGAAGGCTTGCCCAATCACATACACAGCTGTGTATACAAATATATATTATGTTGTGAAGTACAATTTATAAATTGTCACTCAACAAGGTGGAACATTTTATGCTGGAATAACAACTCCTTTGATAAGAGCCTGCAAAGGTATTTCATGCTAGGTAAAATACCCCACCGGTTACACGGCCGAACTGGATCATGTGATAACCGTCCTGGCAACACAGATACCTTTTCCACCACCAAAAAAAGGGGAATTTTTTTATAGGGAAGAAGCATTTAGACCACAAACTGAAGTGACGGCTGAGAGAAAGGATACTGCTCGGGCGCTGAAAACAAGGGCGCAATGGAATACAAAATTGCAGAAGATTGCTGGCTGCCCGACAGCCAATCAGGTGGAGTCTGTTCTTTTTGGAACATATCGGGTGTTGTTGGGGGGGAGAGGAGGGGGGGGGGGGAGAGAAGGTTAACCGCACATAGAAAGAATTTGAATGTGAATGAGGAGACATTAAATGAGTAAGACGGTTTGCTGAATGTCCACAGAAAGAAAAGTATGCGCAGTCCCAAAAATCCCTCTATATTCAGCAAACGATGGTATCCCTCTGCTGCTCCCCCTCTCCCGTGATCCGCGGGGTGAAACCGGAACACATACACAAAAGGAAGCGCAAAGAGAGAGAAAAACATCGGTCAAAATTGAAAAACTTTATAAATTAACTCAATATTACATAAAAATCACATACATACATACATATATATATATATATATATATATATATATATTATATATTACATGATATAATAAAAAGATTCTGATAGATCTATGACCCACAGACTATGATGACGTCACCACGCAGTGGGGAGCGGGCGTGACACCGGAAGCCCAGCCAGCTGCGGCCGCTGACCAGTCCTGCATGGGCTGTGTTCCTCTTCACATGGAAGCAGGAACATCTCTTTCACCCTGCATTTTTCCATCTATAGTTCTGAGGGGGGTTGTGATTTGGGAATACTCCTTTAGTGCACAGACTGGGTGGGTCCTAGATCTATCAGGATCTTTTTATTATATATCATGTAACATATATGTGTGATTTTTATGTAATATTGAGTCAATTTATAAAGTTTTTCAATTTTGACTGATGGGTTTGCCGAATGTGGTGCAAATGAAAAATGTGTGTCCTAAGAAAACGATTTTTGCCGATTGATCCATAGGTTTGGGAGATTTAAATGAGTTAGATTTTAAGCTCTCGGTTTTAGAGTTGCGTGGTTTGTTGGATGGAAAATAATCCATATGGGTGGTCTCTGCCCAGGCCAAAATATCAGCATCCCACTGCCCAAGGGTCTCCCGGGTACTGCTGTTAGAAGCCGCTCTGCTCTACGTCGCGCCAACACGTTGCCTGATTTCATCCTCCCGTCTTCCTTTTGGCCGTTGTCTCTGTCTCCCTATCCCTTGGAATCCAGTCGCGTCCCATCTTTGCCCAACAATGGTACATTTCTTCTTGCGGTATGTCCGGCCCACCGCCATTTTACATTTCTTCCCCCGCGTGGTCACAGACCTGCGTTTGGTTTCGAACCCATTCATTCTTTTTCCTGTCTCATCCGGGAAATACCCAGCATGCATCTCTCCCTACGTATTTGTCGTGTGTGTAGGCAGTGTGGAAGGTTACCTTGAAAGGTTGTCTTGTTTTTCCAAATATGCTGTACCCCGTCTCCATTCTCAGGGCTCCCGTCCTTGGTTACTTGCCAGCTACGGTACCCCGTCTCCATTCTCAGGGCTCCCGTCCTTGGTTACTTGCCAGCCAAGGTACCCCATCACCATTCTCAGGGCTCCCGTCCTTGGTTACTTGCCAGCCAAGGTACCCCGTCTCCATTCTCAGGGCTCCCGTCCTTGGTTACTTGCCAGCCAAGGTACACCGTCTCCATTCTCAGGGCTCCCGTCCTTGGTTACTTGCCAGCCAAGGTACACCGTCTCCATTCTCAGGGCTCCCGTCCTTGGTTACTTGCCAGCCAAGGTACACCGTCTCCATTCTCAGGGCTCCCATCCTTGGTTACTTGCCAGCCAAGGTACACCGTCTCCATTCTCAGGGCCCCTTCCCGTCCTTGGTTCTCTGCCAGCTACGGTACACCCCGTCTCCATTCTCAGGGCTCCCGTCTTGGTTTTGCCAGCCACGGATGTACCCCACACCATTCTCATGGCTCCCGTCCTTTGTTACTTGCCAGCCAAGGTACCCCTTCTCCATTCTCAGGGCTCCCGTCCTTGGTTACTTGCCAGCCAATGTACCCCTCTCCATTCTCAGGGCTCCCTTCCTTGGTTACTTGCCCAGCCAAGGTACCCCACTCACCATTCCGTCAAGGTCCCGTCCTTGGTTACTTGCCCCCCACCCACCCCCTCTCCATCTCAGCTCCCCCCTTGTTCTTGCCAGCCAAGGTACACCCCTTCTCCATTCTCAGGGCTCCCGTCCTTGGTTACTTGCCAGCCAGGTCCCCGTCCTCCATTCTCAGGGCTCCCGTCCTTGTTACTTGCCAGCCAAGGTACCCCCTTCTCCATTCTCAGGGCTCCGTCCTTGTTTACTGCCAGCCAAGGTACCCCCCCCGTTCCCCCCCCTCCATTCTCATGGCGTCCCTGGCCTTGGTTACTTGCCAGCCAAGGTACCCCGCGACCCTCATTTTCAGTGCTTTCCCTTCCTTGGTTACTTTGCCAGCCAAGGTACCCCTCTCCATTCTCAGCTCCGTCCTTGGGTTACTTGCCAGCCAAGGTACCCTCCCAGTCTCCATTCTCAGGCTCCGTCCTTGGTTTACTGCCAGCCAAGGTACCCCTCTCCATTCTCAGGGCTCCGTCCTTGTTTACTTGCCAGCCGGTCCCCCTCTCCATTCTCAGGGCTTCCCTCCTGGGTTACTTGCCAGTCCAAGGTACCCACCCGTCTCCATTCGTCAGCTACGCCTTCCTGGTTACTTGCCAGCCAAGGTACCCGTCTCCCATTCCTCAGGTGCTCCCGTCCTGGGTTACTTGCCACCAAGGTACCCCCCGTCTCCATTCTCAGGGCTCCTGTCCTTGTTTACTTGCCGCCAGGTACCCCGTCTCCATTCTCAGGCTTCCCGTCCTGGTTACTTGCCAGCCAGGTACCCGTCTCCATTCTCAGGGACTCCGTCCTGTTTTACTTTCAGCCAAGGTACCCCCGTCTCCATTCTCAGGGCTCCCGTCCTTGTTACTTGCCAGCCAAGGTACCACCACGCTCCATCTCTCAGCTCCCGTCCTGTACTTGCCAGCCAAGGTAACCCCGTACCACTCTCAGGCTCCCGTCATTGGTTAGCTTTCCAGCCAAGGTACCTCAGGGGTCCCCGTCCTGGTTCTGCCCACTCGCTCTTCAGTCCTCTTTCAAGCCAGTCCCCGTCTCATCTCGCCTGGTACGCATACCCTACCACTTAGTGCTCCCGCATGACTTGCCAGCAGGTACACTGGTTCCCTAGCTATCCGATCTTCCTGAACGACCTGTGGCATTGGTCTGTTGATTTTAGAAGGAAGGCCACTTACTTTTTGGCGAGTTCCTCCAATGTTGTTTTGAGGTCCTGGACTTTGGCAAAAATAAGAATGTTATCTGCAAATCGTATTACACACCACTAAATAGCATAAATAAGGGGGGGGGGAGAGCGTGGAGAGCGGGGGAGCAGAGAGGGGACGGGGACGAGAGGAGGAGGGGGGAGGAGAGGGGAGGAGAAGACTGCTCCACCAGCCTCGGTTAAAAGACTCGCATTGGCAACTGTTGAATATTCCCAGTGTCCTATTTCATCGGTAGTCTGGGCCGGAGTATTTTATCTTTTGAGTGCTGTTTACTCTGTGAACCAACCATATTTTGGCTGGAGGCTACATAACTGGCGTGCCGATATCAAATAAATACATACACATTATACACACAACAGCACCCAATTCTAAACTCAATGCTTAGGAATATGACATTCTTACAGAGAAAGGTGTTGACTTCCATTGCTTTAACAAGGAACAGGAATCGTGAACAAAATGAATATTGCAATGATTTAGGTGTATTTTTTCCTTCAAAACAGTCCTTTTGTGGAAAAGATGAGAGGGGAATTAAGGGATTTTTAATTATTGAGTTTTTAACTCCTCTTGCTGCTGCTGAGCTGAATGCCCTCTTCTGTCATCCAAAGGTGTCAGACCTGCCCTCAAAAGACTTATGAACGCTCCTCCAAGAAATAAAGGGATACATTTCCTCCCCCTCTCTAGGATTAAATGTTATTCCACTTTTAAATTTCATCCACACCGCTCCCAGTACGGGTCAACTAACGACAAAAAAAACCCCCCTCATATATACGCAGGAGCGTAAACATAAGAAAATAAGGGCGGTTTCCGCTGAACTGTGGACGACCCCCGTTAACAAATTAAAATACAAAAAAAAAGTGGCATTTTTTGGCCTTCCGAAAATCTCCAGCCACTCATGGCTGGGGGGAACCAAGAAAACAAAATGTTCTTACTTAATTCGAGCCTCGATTGTAGTCATCGCTCCTGCCCCGATGTCGTAATCTCGTGGGGGCGGGCTCGTTGTACTATCGGTGGTGATGGCGCCTGGAATGATAGAATCATAACTGAAGCTTGTAGGAGACCGCTCAGCTGATGTAGTTGTATAAGTGGATCCCGAAGAGGTTGCCTGTTGACTATACGCGTCTGGATGCTACCCGTTAATTGATAATCTGGGGTACCCGTCGTTCAGGAGGAACGGGGCGTAACGGTTCTTGGAGGAAGCTGACGGAGCGATAGACTGGAAGTTGGAGGGTTTGCACGGTGGGGAGTGTTCCTGCCAATTCCCCCGTTTTTTTATTTTCAGTCCCGGTTTTTCCCCGTTACTGAAGTTTCAGTGTTCCCTCCGTTTTGTCCTGTTATTTTAGGGTGTCATCCTTAAAGGGGAATTGTGGGTCCTTTTTTAATTTTTTTTGTTTAAAAGTTCATTTCTTTTTCGGTGTCCGTTGAGGCGGCGTCATCCGTGTTGGATAAAGTCCGAGTAGGGAGACGGCCTCGCTACTCCTGGGGAAAAAGGACAGGATTCAGTGATTCAGTATATACAACACCCATAAAGAGGGTCGTTGTATTATGTGTGTTGTGTGTGTGTGTGTGGTGTGTAGTGTAGTGGTGTATGTTGTGTGTGTTATTTATGTGTATGTAATGTGTGGTGTGTGTACTTGTGTATGTTTGTCATGTATAGTTTGTAAATGAGTATGTGTGTGTCGTGTGGTGGTGTGTAGTCGTATGTGTGCTGTAAAGGAACACGGAACGTGAAAGAAAAAAAAATTATGAAAAAACGCATGATGTGAGCCTTGTAAAGATTAAGCCGATCACGACTGGTCTGGTCATAGGGGCGATCAACATCAAAAGAACGCATAAAAATAAAATAGTTGGAGAAAACGTCGGATGAAGCCGCTCCGATGACGGGTAATGCGCGCAACCACGAACGCATAAATATGTGAAGCAGAATCGGAATAAGCGCAGAGATACAAACCGCATGTCGGGTAAAAGGAATGGCACCTCACGGAATGGGGAAAATACTTAGAAAACGAGCCATTATGTTGGAGGCGTCAGGATAAGCCTATCACTGAAATGTCTAAGAAAAAAATTAATAGAGCGCCAGGCGGAACGGGGCAAGTATAGATCCTGAAGCGTCGAAATGAAGTGCCGATCGCTATGTCGGGGATAGCTGCGCCACGAAAAAAGTAAACTCATTACGTGGCGTACGGGAAATAGACGCTATCGATGTAAATCAAAGTAGAATGGGTAAACAATGCAAACAGAACGAAGCGGAAACATAAATAGACGTGGCGTCCGCTATCAGCAGATCACGAAAAAAAATGTCGGGTAAAATATAGACTAGCACAAAGCGGAGACGCAAGAATGTAATGAAATGGAATGCGAAAAATACAGTGTAAGGCACAAGGGTGAAACCAGATGAAAAGTCTGTGGTAGGGATAAGCGGCCCCAAGGGGACGGAACGCATTGGATCTGGCGTCTGAATACAGGCCCTTTTCACTAAAAAGATGGGGAAGGGGGAGAAAAGAAAAAAAAAAGGGAGGAATGGAAGGGGGACTACTTTAAGGAAGGACATCCAACTGACACCGTAATAACACACACAAAGAGTAACAGTGCACAGTAGGAATAACTTATGTGTTAGGCATGGGGATATAATTAAAAATGTAAATAGCAGGGTGATCGCTCTGTATTCGATGACAGAGTCACGGTTGGATCAACGTCATCAACCAAAAAAGGGTCAATTTTAATTTCTTTCATAAGAGAGAAATGTGTTTTAAAAATTGAGGACCATGAAGTATGGACAATTGGAAAGATTTAGCACTCTCGTGTTAATTCACGTAGGTCCCTGGGCACGACTAGTTCAGACTAGAACAAATAATACAAGTGTTCACATGCACAATTTGCATAAGGGTGGATACAAGGGGTGATTAATAGGGCTGTATATAACAAGACATTGCGTGCACATAGAATAAATATAGTTTATGGAAGCGGTGAGTGGAAATAGCAAGGTTAGAGCAGACACAACTTAAAGATGAGTTGAGACAGTCTTGTGGTTGGTGAAAGAACTTAGACTGGTGGCGGCTTGAGATTACTCCGGATAAAGACTTCTCGCGCAGTTGAACGAAGGTGCCGGTAAGAAAAAAACGAAGGAGCGGCCGATACTTTGTAATGAAATCAGACTCTCGACAGGGCAAGAAGCCAGACCCTGAAAAAATTCTAATGTTCTGGAGCGACGGGGTCCGGGGTTAACAGTGATATCAGGCGGGGGGGCTTGAGGTTCCTGTACCTGCCACCGAGTGCCGCGTCGGTCGGGCGACCGGAAAAGAAAGGGCAGCGCCTGTCAAAGACTTCCTTTGTGGCCGTGGGGAGGACAGAAATCTTGAATAGCTGGCAGGTAGGGAAAAAGAGGGCTGTGTGGGGTAAGCGGAGACGACGGGTGAGCGGGGGGGGAGCGCAGGTGTAGTTTAGTCGGAGGAAATGTGGGGTATTAACAAAAACAGATGGGGTCAGATCCGCAGCTGCCCGCACTTTTCATAGATAAAGAGGCTGATACCACGAAAAGACCCTGAAGCTGGGTTACAAGTGCCGGATGGGACACGTAGCCGTTAGAGGAGTCATCTTAAAAGAGCCAAAAGCGGATAATGTAAAGCAGAAAAGTCCTGAGATAAACGGGCTCCCATCCGCATGTTGGATAACCAGATAACAAGTTAACAGACTCAACCAGTAATGAAGAACCAACCACTGGGCAGGTAACTGCAGCAGGCGAGGGATGCAAAAGGGGAGAAGGAAGGGCCGGTGACAGAGTGGACAAAACAAAAGAAAAGGTGTTGAAGGATAGGAAGGAAATAATCCAATCGGGACTGTGAAGTTGACAAAAGTTAGGCGACCAAGGGGTGGTCCAACTCCGGTCCTCAAGAGCCACGACAGGTACGCAAGGTGTATATAGTCCACCGGGGGGCATAGCTTCAGCCACAGGTAGATGCTTAACTAAATTCTGGGACAAGGAGCCAAGTGATAGTCTAATTAAGAACCTGACCGGTGTTGGTGCCACATAGTAAAAAAGCAAAAAATCCTCGGACCGTGGGAAATTCGGAAGGGTAAAACGTGTGACGGAGATAACTGAGGGTCGCGCACCCGATAGAACGGATTAAGGGAAACACCAAAGAAGCACGTGGGAAGATAACGCGACTAAGATAATAATGTTAAATATAGACTCGGCTACAATCGGGCACTTATTTTAAAAACACAATATAGGTGACTGGGCCCCTAGACTCTTGTAATATAAGTAAACGAAGCTAAGGGCAAACACGAAACTGCAACAGGCATATTTGGTAGATAGAGATTGAGGAATAAATTATATATCCATCGCATCTTCCTTCGGCTGAGATGGAAGGTGGGGACCCATCACATACAAACGAGCGTGTGTAGATACAAAAACAAATCAAATATATTATAGTTGTTAAGTACAAATGGTTATAATTTATCCCACCAAACAGGAATGGATGGAAGACAAAAATATATTGATGCGGGTAGAGAACGAACTACCTTTGATAAAAACCTGCAAAGGTAGTCATCAATAGGGATAAATACCCACCGGGGGTAATTTACAGGGGAAAACAAACAAATCCGGAAAACGTATGGGAAAACTCATTTTAAGTAACCGTTCCCGGGCACACAGATACCTTTTCCACCACAAAAAAAGGAATTTTTGTTATAGGTGGAGAAGCCAGCTTGTGCAGACCCACAACCTGGTACTATGACGGCTGATAGACAAGGGGGAATACATGTCTCGTCAGGAAAAGCAGCGAAACACGATGGCGCATGGACTCAAGTTGCAGGGGAATATGCTGGTGCTGGCCCGCGCAGGGGGATGCGCAATCAGGAGATCGTGGTTGAACATAATATTATTAACATACTGCGTGTATAGTGTTGTGGGTAAGGAGAGAGGGGGTGGGGGGAGAGTAAGGTTTAAGGGGCCGGTGCAACTGGGAAGAAAATGAAAAAAATAATATGAATGCGGAGACATTAGAAATACAAAGGAAACTGCGGTTTGCGGAATGTGTCCGACAGAAAAGTAAAAAAAAGTAGTGCGCATGGGAGGTCCCGCAAAATCGCCTACTGATAGTTCAGGCAAAAAACACTAGTGGTATGGGCCCTTCTGCGTGTGCATACCCCCATCGTCCCGGTGAGTCCGCAGAGAAAAGGAAACCGGAAGGAGAGCACGTATCACACACAAGATGAAAGGAAGACGTGCAGAATGTGGACTAAAAAACAAAGTACGATCAAAAGTTTGAAACACACTGTTATAAATGGTAACTCAAGATAGACAGTAAAATCGGAATACGTACAACATATTATAAAGTATGAAAAATAATCTAGGGTGATGATTAGAGTGAAAAAGTAATATATTACAATATATAAGATAAAACAGAAGAAGAAAAGGAGAAAAAGGGGGGAGGGAAAGGAAGAAAAAAGGGGGGAAGGAAGGAGAAAGAAGAGTGCTTGAACAGTGAAGATGCCTATGACCAACCACATGACTATTGAATTAACTATCGAGCGACGTCAGTTTGGAAGCGGGAGGAAGGAGGATCCTTTGTAACTCGAACAGCTCGAAAAAAGGGAAAGCAACAATTGAGAAGCCAGCCAGCGCGGACCAAAGCATTGTACCAGTCTGCAGTGATAGGAAATGGCGTGTAGTGTCCTCTTGCACACATGTAATGCGAGGACATCGTCTGTTCAAACCCGTGATGCCATTTATCATCTATAGTATCATGAGGTGATGGGGGTTTTATATTTGATAAGTACAAAAGCACATTTATGCACAGGACTGGTGTAAGGGTCCCTAGACTATCAGGAGTCATTTTTATTATATAAATCATTTCAGCATAAAAAAAAGTAAATGGTGGGTGAGATTTGGTAATACTGTAAAACAAAATAATTAGAAATCAGATTATACAATTATTTCATTGGGAATCTGAAAAATGGGGGGTTTAACTGCGACGAACAAATGTGGTGAAACACAATGAAAAATATGATGTGTCCTAGACGAAAAGAAAAAACTGATTTTGCCAGAGTTGTATCGCTGGTAGGTTGGAGGTGGGAGTGTAGAAAACATGAGTGTATAAAGAATTTTAGAAACTAACTCATACGGGGTTTTGGAGAGGGGGTGGTGTGTGCGTGGTTGTTTTTTGTTTGGATGACAAAGAAAATAGATAACAAATAGTGGTACTGGTCTGCTTGCCCAGGCCGAAAAATAAAAAATCTCATGCAAACACCCTGGGGGGGACACCAGGATCCCCGGGTAAGGGCTGGTTAAAGGAAGCCGCGTCTTCTCTAAAACTTCGGAACACCCGGCGCAAACGGGAAGAAAGAGGGGAAAAAGGAAACGGGTAGGTATTAAATCCAATGGATGGAGGTAGTGCATCATCAAAGCCGTCTTCCTTTTGGGCGAACAAGTGATTGTCTAAAAAAGCTTCCTCCCAAATCCGCGGATATAATATAAATCCATTGCATACAAATTTCCATCATTGGAGGCCCCACAGTGTGATGACAAAAAAATAATGGTCATAAATTCTGTTAACTTCTTGCGGTAAAAAATCGTCCGGGACTCCAGGCGCGAGCCATATGATATTACAAAATGTACTTCCATAAGGCCCGGCGATTAGTGCCAACAGACCTGCGTTAATTGGTTAAATCGTGAAAACAACCATCATCTTTTTCTGTCGGTCAAAGTACCGGTAAGATAGCCAAAGCAGTCATGCCAATACTCTCCACTACGTATTTGGATCGGTGTGTAGCAGTGAAAAGGATGGTGAGGGGGGAAGTGTAGGCCGTACGAGAAAAAAAATAGGATCGGGATGGGTGAACATTGTTTTATTTGCCAAACGAATAAATTACCTTGTACCAGCCCACCCTTCTCCATTCTCAGGGGGCTCAGCCGTCCTTGGGGGTAAAATACCGCGGGGGGTGCGTTTGCTCATAAAAGCTACGGGTACGGCAAGAAAAAAAAGAAATAAGAAAGGAGAAGGAAAGAAAAAAAGAAAGGAAAGAGAAAAGAAAATGGCCGTCTCGATTCCTCAGACTCGGAGGTCAACGGAAATCTATTGGTTCAGTGTGCAACGGCC
The DNA here is from genome assembly GCA_036426205.1 of Ascaphus truei. Classification (NCBI taxonomy): domain Eukaryota; kingdom Metazoa; phylum Chordata; class Amphibia; order Anura; family Ascaphidae; genus Ascaphus; species Ascaphus truei. The sequence continues at coordinate 46,874 of WSYH01003963.1, forward strand.
AAAAGGTCCCCATCACCATAATGCTGCAGGCAATCGCGTCAATTGGTTACGTTGGGCCAAGCCGAAGTACCGGGGGGGAAACCTTCTTGACATTCGGCAGGGACTCCCCAGTCCTATCGTGGTACGAGGTTTCCGAGAACCAAGGTACCCATGTGCGGTTGCCCATACTCAGGGCTCCCGTCCCTTGGGTTTTAGCAATGGCCGAAAAAGGAATACAAGGGAGGGGACAAGCCTGTTGCGGTGCCAATTCGGTCGAGGGAACAATTCCTAACCTTGGGTGTACTTGCCATCAAAGGATGTAACAGTGACACAGAGACGCTCAAAGGCCGCGTCGTCCGATTCTCAGGGGAAGCGCCATCCGTTGTTACTTGTGCCAGAACCACGAGGTACCAAAACGTCACATCCGAATTCTCGAGGGTCTAGCAAAAACCTGTCCTTGTATTTATCTGTAGACCAGCTCGCGGTACTCGGAGGACCGTCTCCAAATGTTCTGCAGTAGAAGCTCCCGTCCTTAGGGTTACTTGCCAGCCAAGTACGGGAGACGCCATCACCAATTCTCAAGGCCCCGTCCTTGGTTACTTGCCAGCCGACCCCTTCTCCAAAATTCGCAAAAGAGTATGGGCTCCCGGTAAAGCCTTAGGTTACGGGGTGCCAAAATCCACTGTACCGTGAGGGGGCGCAGTCTCCTTCTCAGGTCTCGCCGTGTAACCTAGGTTGACGTTGCCAGCCAAGGTACCCCATCTCCAGTTCTCAGGGCTCGCGTCCTTGGTTACATTGCCAGCCAAGGTACCGCCTTCTTCCATTCCTCAGGGCTCCGTCCTTGTTACTGCCAGCCAAGGTACCCCGTCTCCATTCTCAGGGCTCACCGTCCGTTGGTTAGCTTTGCCACCAAGGTACCACCTTTCGCCATTCGTCAGGGCTCCCGCCTTTGTTTAGCGTTTCCACCAAGGTACCCACGTCTGAACCATTCTCAGGGCTCACCGTGCCTTGGGTACTTGCCAGAACCAAGGTACCGCCGTCTCCATTCTCAACTGGGCGTCCTGTCCTATGTGTGTGTGGCAATATGCCGACCAAGGTACCCCGTCTCCATTCTCAGGTCTCACGTCCAATTGGGGTTACTTAAGAACGGCACAAGCCAGGTGAACCACGGAAAAAACCTGATCGTCCTATCACAATGTGCTCCGTGATCCTTAGTTTCAAGTACTGGGCGACTTTGCACAAGAGCGCACGGTGCCGAAGGAAAGAGAAAAAGGCCGTCTGCATCCCTGCAAGGGAAGCTCCCCTTCCTGTGGTTAACTGTGCCCCCAAGGAAAAGTACCGACGGGAGACGGGGGGAACCAAAGGAAGAGAAAGGGGACAACACGCGAGGAAGAAAAAGCCGCCCATTCTCAGGGTGCTCCCGTGCCTTGGGTTGCACTGGTGCACCAGGTGACCGCGGCAAATGGGCCATGGCCGCGAGGTGGCTCCCATTCCTTGGGTTACATTAAGGCCACCAGTGCGCCAGAGGGAAAAACCTCTCCCGGTTTAAAGTTCAATTCTCAGTTAGCTACCCGTCCTGGTTAAAAAGCTTGCCATAGCCAACAATGTGCCGAAAGGAAAAAGACCGTCTAACCATTCACATCAGGGGGGCTGGCCCGATGCCTGTTGAAATACAAATTGGCGCGAGCCAAAATAGTAGCCAAACCTTACATTCCATGCTCTTGCTACCCGTCCTAAGGGAAAAAAGGGAAAAAAAGGAGGGGGTGGGAGTGTACTTGCACAGTCCAAAGTGGTAACCAGAAAAAGAGGGAAAGATAAAGAGGGAATCCGTCTCCCATTCTCCGGGGCTCACCGGTTTCCTATGGTTGACGTTGGTGCCGCCAAGGTACCGAGAAAGAGAAAGGCCTCTCCATTCTCAGGGCTCGCGCGTCCGTAAATATGTTACTGTCACCAATAAGGTGTAACGCAAAAAGGGACCGTGCGGTCCTTTCTCAGAAGGGCCTCCCTCACATTGGAATTTTACAAAGGTTGACCGACCGGTACCAAAAAGAGCAAATGCGGCACCCCACTGACGCAGCATCGCATGAAAGAAGGGGAAGGGATGCCCCGTTTTCCCAAAACACACTCAAAGTGTGGGTGTTTACACTATTCCCTCCAAGGTACACAGTCTGGTCCCCGTTCTATCCCTGAAATACAAAAAAAAACGACGCAAAATTCGAAAATACTTGTAGGCTCCAAGGGACTACACAACTGGTTGATCACATGGGGTTGGTTCAAGTGGGCTAAATGATATTATAGTTAGAGGAAGGAAAACGAACTAAATACTTTTACGGCGAGTTCTCCCCATGTGTGGGTGGGGTATTGACAGTAAGTCATACGGGACTGTGTTTGCAGAAAACAATAAGCGAAATGAAATATATCAGAACAAACAATATAAACTAGTACACGACGAGCATAGGAGATTCATAAATAAGGGGGGGGGAGAGCGTAAGGAGAGAAGCGAATGGAGTAAGGGACAGGAAGAGAGAGTGTGAATAGGAGGAGTGTGGATAGGTCAGGGGGGGGGTGGGGAGGGGAGACGGATGGTAGAGAGAACATGTCTGGAGGACTCCAGCCAACCAGACCGCGGTTGTAACTAGACCCAAAAGCATTGTACAATGTATTGAATAATATGTCCTAGTGTCGGCTAGTTCATGCGGAGGCAATGCCGGAGTATTTAAGTGGCGGTGGTGTGTAGAGATTGCTTGGTATTGACCTACGTGTTAACCACCATATGGTGCTGGATGTCTAACATAACAATGTGATGTGCCTGATAAAAGATCAGTGAGAAAATCCAGTACACGAGATATACAGGGCGCAGCCTCACACACAAAAGGAAACAGGGCTAGAACTCAATTCTAGGAGGGGGAAAATATGAAAAAGGGGTAGTGGTAAAACAGTTAGATTACAGCTACAAGGAGTGACTTCCATGGCTTTGAACAAAAGCGAACAGGAGCGTGAAAAACATGAATATTTGAAATATGATTATAAGAGGTGTATTTTATCCTTGTGCAAACACATTCCTTTTGGGTGGAAAAGATGAGGGGGGAAGATTAGGGATGTAAAAAAAAATGTTTAATTAAAAAATATATTTTTTGTAAGGCGGTCCATCTGCGGCTGTCTGATTGCCTCTTACTGTCATCGCAAAGGTTCCGGACCGGCCCTCAAGAAGGACTTCTGGAACCTCCAAGCCAAGAAATAAGAGGGGATCACAGATGCGGGACCTCCCCTCTCTAGGCAGGGATTGTATGTTAGGTTAGCCAACTTGACTTTCACACACAGCTCCCCAAAAAAAACTTTACTGGGATCAGACAAGTACACGACAAAAAAAGAAAGAGGAACCCACACCGTCTGAGTATAAGCGCAGGGAGCGTAAAAAATTATCTCAAAGTAAGAAGGGCGGGTGTTCAAGGACGCTGCCACTGTGGACGACGCCCGTTAATCAAATTAAATGACAAAAAAAAGTGCATTTGATGGGCCTTGCCAGCAAAGCTCCAGCGCACGGTCAGGGCTTGGGAAACAGCAAGAACAATGTTACTTAGATAACCCGTGTTTTTACTTTTCAGCCCGTTCCGACCGGTAGCTGAAGAGTATCAGGGGTTCGGCCTCCGTTTGTCCTGTAGAGGGTTATTTATAGGGTGGTCATAGCCGTTAAGGAGGTAGAATGTGGTGTGCGCGTGTTTTTACATTAAGTTTTGAAATTTTTTAAGTTCATTCTGCCGGGTGTCCGGTGAGGTGCGTCATGCCTGTTTAAAGGATAAAATTTCGCGAGGAGGAAGTATTCTTCCGGGATTCGGGGGGGAAAAGCTACTACACCTGGGGGATGGACAAAGGAAAGGATGCAGGTGAGTCAGTATAGCCGAGAGGCATCCATGATCAAGAGAGTCGTTTGAATATGTGATGACTTTAGTGGTGTGTGTGGGTTGTGTGTGTGTGTGTGTATTGTTTGTGACATAGAATTGTGTTTTGGGAAATGTAAATGTATGTTGTAGGGAATGTTAGTTAGAATGTGGTGTACCTTTGGTGGTATGATGTGTCGTGTAAGATATTTTCTCTATGTGTGCTGTAAGTTGTAAAGTATGTTGTCTGTGTAAATCAAATGTGTACTTGTGGTAGGTGGTGCCATTGGTGTGTCTACATCTGTAAGTGTGTGGGGTAAAACTATATTTAGTGTGGTCATTGTGTATCATGTAATGTGTGGACAAAGAATGGTGTGGTGAGTTGTAAACTAAGTTTAGATATTTTTTTGTGTGCTAATATCGTGGGTAATTGGGGTGGGTATTAGGTGATGTTGGTTAGTGTCTGGTCAAATTTAAAATTGGGTTGGATGTGTTAATGTACGGTATAACATTAGATAGGTGGATAACGGTGGGTCACGTGTGTGGTCTCTGTAGAGTGTGTTGTAGCTGGATGGGGTGGATGGATTTGTGTGTGGTGTGATATTCAATACTCCATGAATGTGATATGTGTGGTGAAATGTGAAGTGGTAAAGTGTAAAGTCCCTATATAAGTGAGGATACATGTGGACCTCACGATGTGATAATAGAGGATCCCTATTTGAACTTAGTACGTGTGTGTGTGTTCCGTGTGGTCCTTTGTACAAAGATGATATAAAAGATGGGTGAGGAATGGATTGCTCGCTTGTGTTTTTCCCCCATTCCCAACAAATTCTGACACCCTCCATACCCTAATGCACCACCTCAGTCAGGGAAAGGGGCCGACCCCGACTCCAAAAAGAAACGACGTATATGGTAGCCGGGCACGTACCAGATGAGATGGACTAAGGAAGGGATCGCAAAAGAAAAGAAAAAAATAACAGCCCTCCTATAAAATCAAACCTCCGTGTTCCCAAAAAGAGAAAAGTGCCCGACCCAAAGTGTCCAAGGGCGCCCTCACTACGAAGTCGGATGCCATGTCCTCTCGAAACCTCCTAAAAAAGCTAGGAAAAAGTGCCGGCACCACTCCCAATCTCTGCTGCCCCCCCCCCCGTCTCTGTGAGGAATATCCGGTGGTGAGTTTATAGGCCCTAATAGGGGGGTCTCTCCGATAAGTAAGACCCAGGAAGAAAAGAAAGCCGGCTCTTTCTCCACTAGGACATAGCCCGGCCCGGAAAGCTGCTGTGTCACTCATACGGGGGGGTCAGCGTGCGCGTCACTGTCGGCCCAAAACCTCCAAAAACCAGCGAAGTGGGCTGTGTCCCGCTACATCACCCGTAAATCCGGGCGCTCCCTGTCTCCCACGTCCATGGAAAGTCGGCCTCATCGGTTATCCCGGTCTGCCCCCTAATCCCCTCCCTAGTTCTCCCCACTCCCCCTCGTCTGAAAAATTGTCCGGCTTCTCTCGGCCCTTCCCCCTCACTGTCTCCACTTCCTCCCCCCTCTCATGTCCCCTCTCCCCTTCCCCAAATCGAAAGTCTGTTTGATTCCATCTCACCCACCGGTGGGGGCGACATGTACAATCCGTCGTGGTCCGCGGGCCACTTCAAGTAATTCGGCCCACCCGTTCAGAGACAAGCTCGCGCCAAAGGGGAAATAAAAACACAAACGGGGAAGACGCATAATCGAAGTATCAGACGTTGGTTCCCCTGCTGGCCCCCCCCGTTGACAGCAGGGGGGGGGGTGTGGGCGGCGCATGGCGCGTGTGAGAGGGGTGAGTCTGTTCACAGGCATCGGGTATTTCTGCGACGTGCTGAGCGCTGCGGTGGGTGTGAATAACGTCATGTGGGGGCCTGCGAGTGTTGTGAGGTTATAGTGGAGGAAAGTGGGAAAGGGGGGCGGGGGGTGGTAATCACAAAAGAAGCACGGCAGAGATAAAATGATGATCGGGCGGCATGTTGAAAGTCTGCGGATAGGGCGGGGGTAGACCGGGAAGAATCAAGGGGTTCGCCGGCATTAGTGGCGTTTATGGGGGTCTGCTGTAAACAGATGTGTCCAGGGTTGGTTTGGGGGTTTAGTACGAGCGGCCGGGCGTAGCTGTGGTGTGGTAGGTGGGTGGGGGTGGTGGGAGGGGGTGGGGTGTGGTCAAGGTTAAGGGGTGCGTGGAAGTGGTGTTCACAAAAAACGCGTGGCATTGGGGTAAAAAAAAGAGGCTAAAAAGGGAGGGGGAGCATGAAAAGCGTCCGTAGGGTGGTGGCCTGGGGTGGGGTGTCCGGGGGGGGTGCTCCAAAACATGGGGGTTGTCGGCGGTGCTCGTGAGTGGGATGGTTTGGATACCGGTAAACATTCCTTGCGTCTGCTGGCAATTTTTGGACATAACAAAACATTTGGGGTGTGTGTAAGTGTGTATTAAAGGTGTGAAGAAACCTGTATGATGTGTGGGTGTGGTATGTGTAGGTGTATTTGTGTGGTGCATGAAGGTGTGGGGTGTATGTGTGGTTTTGTGTCGGTCTTTTGTGTGTTACCTGAGTTGTGTTGTGGTGGGGTGGTGGTAGGTGTATAAATGGGTGTGGATATGTTGTGGTGTGTGTTATGTGTGCACCATGGGTATTAAAGTAGAGAATGTTTGGGTGGGGTTTGTGGGGTGGGTTAATAGCAATGGTATGGAGTAAAAAAGTGATTTTTGCGGGGGTGTAAGTAAGCGTTTGCGGATGGTTGGTATGTCCGGTTGCGGATGTTGGGTGTGGTGGAGGTTGTGCGGCGGGGGTGTGCGTATGTTGTGTGTAGGGCGGGGGGGGTGTGTTGCTTTGATTGCAGTACACGTGCTTGTGCGTATGCGCGTAAAAAAAAAGTGGTAATAACGATGTGTGCTAATGCGAGCAATGATTGTTGGTAGTGTTAGGGCCTGATGACGTTTGATGCGGATCGGATGCATGTGTGCGGATGCGAGTGTGCGCGTGTGCGTATTCGAGTGTAAGCGCGTGTAGCGTATGCGTGTGTGCGCGTGTGCGGATGCGTGTGTGCGTATGTGTGGGGTGCGTGTGCGTGCGGATGTTTGTGTGCGTGTGGATGTTTGATGTGTGCGGAATGCCGTGTGTGACTAGCTGACAATTGTGTGTGTGTGCGTGTGCTTGTGGATGTGAAGAGAATGTGTGCTCTGCGTGCGTGTGTGTCGAAAGATAAATATGTGTAAAATGCAAAAAAAAGTTGTGCAGAGATGGAATGTGTGCGGTTGGTGTGTGCGCCTAAGTGCGCGTAGTTCGGATAAAATGCTAGTGCGGATCGTGTGCCGAGATGTGGTGTGGGATATACGTGTAGGGATGGCAGTGCGGGAAAGTGTGCGTGTAAATAGCGGAAAGATGTTTGTTGTTGGCGGTGTGGGACGAAAAAGGGAAGGAAGGAGGGGCTAGGGTAATGTGTGGTGCGGGCGGTGATGGGCAATTGGGTTAGTAAACATGTGTGTGGGAAAGTGGCGTTCGGGGATGTGGGTAGAAAGTAGCGTGATGGGCTTGGTAATTGTGGGGGTGGGTGTGTTTGAACGGTGGGCGCGGGGGGGGGCTGGTGGTGGTAAACATGTACGGTGCAGTGGGGGAAATGTGGGATTGGTGTGGTGTGTGTGGGTAGGGTGCAGGTAGAATAAGGTTTTGTTCTGTGTGCGTGTGTCGGGGGTGGTGTGTGTTAAAAGCGGTTCGCCTGTCGGGGATGTGAAGGGTAAGTGTATTATATATGGCCGACCATAAACACTCGGGTGTCGAGGTTAAAACCCTTTGCTCGTTCCAACTAACACGGTATCCGAACGGCCAAAACTAAAATGGGGGTGAATGAAACGCGGGGCAGGAAAGGAAAAACGCCGCAAAGAAGAGGAAATTCCGGGTACCCATAAAGGCACGGGAGGCGTGTGGGGATGGAAAAAGGATATAGACTAAGTATTGGAAATTGTGGAAACTGTCGCGAACGTGACGCGTAATGAACGAGAATAATCGTGGGTCCAGGGAAGTGATGTTCAGTGGCGCCCGCGAAACGCAGAGCCAATAGAGGGCCCTTTGACCGGGGTAACCGCGGCGGCCAAGGGGTGCGAGCAGTGGGCACAAACTGACAGAAAACATTTATATTCATAAACAAACATCAGATATATGAGATATATTTTTGTGTTAAGCTTTTGTGGGGGCTTAACGGTTAAAGCTGACTTGGGTCTGGTTTGCATTTGGCAGGGTCCACACCAAATCCGGTCGTGGAGAACAAAAAATATGGATCAAGGGAAAAAACTATACAAGTATAATGGTGATGCAGATAGATTCAGTCAGGGGCTTGTATAAAAGAATAAGATGGTCAAATTTATTCCTCTCTCGAAAACTTCGTCCCAAGGATTGGATAAAATGGGAACAGAGAGGAACTCACAATAGAAAAGTATAAAATTACTAGTCTAAAGTTGTGTAATTAGTCAAGCAAAGACACAAAGTATAATTTCTTGGATGGCAACTCCCCAATTTAAGATAATGGTATGAGTTGAGGGCGAGGACAGCTGTAGTTGGAGAGTGCCAAAGGAGTGTAGCTCGGCAGATAAAGCGCGGAGCACTATCGACAGTTTCGCACGTGTACCCGCGTTCACGTTCCTTTGCACGTCTAACCGTCAAAAGGTCTGGGTGAAGAAGCTTCCTTGAAGATGTTGTCCGTACTCCTTGGTTTGCCAGCACCTGTCCTCCAGTGTTCTCCCCAGCCAATCACCTCCCCAGCGAATCGTTCTCAGCGTTGAAAAATCGCTATGTGGCATCTTCAGGAAAGGTGCGGATTCCCTTATAGGAAGCCACAGCGAAACGCGTAAATCGAGAGCTGGGGAGAACCTAGTGAGACAGGTGCTGTGCAAAACCAACGGAGACGAACGAACAAGCAGCTTCTTGCTTCCGCTGAACCGGAGACATTGACAGACTGACGCGTGGTACACGTACGCGATGTCGGAAGTGCTCGCCGCTCCCTGGAGTACGGCACTCCTCCAACTACAGCTGTTCCTCTCCTCCCACGCATAGCCATATTTAAAATGTGAGTGTATCATACATATATTTGTTCTTTGCTGCTAATCCATTTTAGACTCTTATATACGCATTAGTGCGTTCCTCTCTAAAAAATTTCCTTTATACATCCTGGGAGAAAATTTGACCATCTATATACTAACAAGCCTTCCTGAATTTCTATCAAATATCCACTTCTCTGAGGGGGCATCCATTAAAGGTCTCCTATCAAGGATAGAGAAGGTCTCTGAAAATCAACTATCATTTTTGACATTGTCATTTGGGAGTACCACATTGCATAGACTTATACATTTTTAGATTCACTATTGTTGTACTAAATCTGCACCATTATATATATATTTTTTTTCTTTCATGTTCACGATTTCCACAGGCTCGTAAAAAAACTCTCGCTCAATTGGAAACCTCCACAAGAATCTACCTGGACCTGACAGTCCGTATAAAGTGGTGTAAAAAGCTGCGTTTTTCATTTTTGTATTTTACTATTATTCACTTATATATTGGTGAGTTCACTATCCCATTTTCTTGATATTAATTGCAAAATTACACAACAATTGTCACCTGTATTTATAGATTAAGCATTATTCCCTATAGATTAAGAAGCGCGCGCGCCGGTGTTTTTAATTTTGTTTCTGCATAGACCCAATCACTCGCCAGAGCCCTGCAGAGGGTCGCAGTGTAACCCCTGACCCCTTCCCCTGCAGAGTGTGACGACCTGCAGAGCATTGTCTAGTGTACCCATTCCACTGCCAGAGCCTTGCCGGGGGTCGCAGTGTAACCCATTCCCTGCAGATGGCCCCTTGCAGAGGGAGTCGCAGTGTAACACCTTCCCCTGCCAGGAGCCTTGGCAGGGGGTCGCAGTGTAACGCCGTTCCCTGCAGAGCCTTGCAGGGGGTCGCATGTGTACGCCTTCCCTGCCAAGCCTTGCAGGGGTTCGCAGTGTCAACCCCTTCCCTACTTCCAGAGCCTTGCGGGGGTCCGTACAGGTGACACCGTCAGCCCACCGAGGAGTTACACACTCGGGAAGTATTGCAACATCATTGCAACATATTGACTTGGCAGCACTTTAATGCGAATTCCCCCGATGACAAAGGTGACCAAAGGACAGCGCATAACGCTTATACATTACATCGGAGTGGCCACTCCAGTCCTCAAAGGCCACCAACAGGTCAGCTTTTCGAGAATATCCCTGCTTCCACAGGGGCTCAGTCGAATACTGCACCACCTGTCTGATGCAGGGAGCCAGCTGTGCGGCACCTGGAATAAAAATCCGAAAGCCTGACTGGGATTGGGTTGCCACCCTTTGGTTACTAAATAAGAGCTGATTTTAATCAGGAAAATAGACGCGCATCAGCAGAGACCGACCGGTTTCATACCTTAAAAAGAAGCAAAAACCCTGAGCCCCATCTACGTTAATAGGGGCAGCATGAAAATGGAAGCAGCCCGCCCCACTTCTTTATAGATTTTACAAAACACCTAAAACAGGAGTCACCCTGGCTGAGCTGGTCCAGCTTCCCTGACATCATACATCCCCCCCACCATACAAACCATCTTATCTCAGCAAGACGCTATTAGAGAGGGTTGGGGTTCCTTACAAACCATCTGATCTCATACGCGCTATTTAGAGAGGCGGGGTTCATTCCAAACCAATCTGATCTCATACACGCTATTAATAGAGGGTTTCGGTTCCTACAATGCAGTCTGATCATCATACGGCGATAGAGAGGGTTGGGGTTTCCTACAACCATCTGATATCTCAACGACCTATTATAGAGGGTTTGGGGTTCTTACAATGGCAATCTGAATCTCAGAACGCACCTATTATAGAGAGGCTGGGCCTTACAACCATCTTATCTCAGACAAACGCTGATAGAGAGAGGGAATATAGGGGTTCCTAACAAATGCATCAAAATCTGATCTCAACGGCGCTATTAAGAGGGTTGTGGGTTTCCTTCAATACATCTGTCTCAGACGTCGCTATTAAGAGGGTTGGTGTTCCTTACATGCTCTGATCTCATAGGCGCTTTTAGAGGGGTTGGGTTCCTTACAATGTTCAAATTCTGATCTCAGATAACGCGCTATAGAAGGGGTTGGGGTCCTTACAAGCCATCTGATCCCAGACGGCGCTAGTAGAGAGGGTCTTGGGTTCCTTACATACATCCTGATCTTCAGACGCGTATTAGAGAGGTTGAGGTTAATCCTTTACAATGCATGCTGATCTCCACGCGCTATCAGAGAGGGTTGGGGTTCCTTATCAAACATGCATACTGAGTCTCAACACGAACTAGAATTAAGAGGGTTGATTGGGGTTCCTTACAGATGCATCTGATCATCATACGCGCTATTAGATAGGTGTTGGGGTTCCTTAACAGTTGCATCTGATCGTCATACGCGCTATTAGAGAGAGGGTTGGGGTTCGGCAGAATTTCACATAGGGTTTCTAAACCAAAAAAAAAAAAAAAAAGTAGAAAATCACTGACTCAGAGGGATCTCCTGAGCAAAGAAAAAACCAAGGTGGCGCTCTACGCCAACCAGTGATTATTATGAATATTTACGGTGACACTAACGTTATATGTGAGCACATCAGTAATAAAACAAGTGAATACACAAGATAGATGTCTCGTTAACAAGACTGAGAGGCAGTTACATTGTTACTGCACGCCGGGGCTGGGAGTTCGGCGCGGCTCTGAGGCTGCGACGCTGTCACAGAGCAGCAGCTGAATTAGCGGTGGTCTGCGTGGCTTCTGTGGCTTCTACTACTTCCGGGAGCTGCGAGTGGTCAGTCCCGGGACTTGGTGCACCGACTCCACACTGAATAACAACTTCGGACTTTTTAGCGCTCACCTGGACCAAGTGGAACCCACTTATCTTATATGCAAGTTCATGTATTTGTTGTCTTATTACACTTATCCCCGTCACCTCTGGGGCGCTGTGTGCTTTGCTTTGTCATTTTGGAAGATTCCTGTGGAAGACTCAGTGGGAGGACGGAGTGACCACGAGACACTCGCAGCAAGGAAGGGGACAGACATGAAAACCTCTATTCATATCAATCACATACCCTGTGGAAGCACAAGGGGGACGCCTCTCCTCACAGATGTGTGCCTGCTCTCCTCACAGACGTGTGCCTGCTCTCCTCACAGACGTGTGCCTGCTCTCCTCACAGATGTATGACAAGTGAATATAACGCCGACAAGTGAATATAACGCCGACAAGCGAATATAATGCAGAAAAGTGAATATAACGCCGACAAGTGACTATAACGCCGACAAGCGAATATAACGCCGACAAGTGAATATAACGCCGACAAGTGACTATAACGCCGACAAGTGAATA